>JABSTR010002214.1:0-38305 GCA_013339765.2 Haemaphysalis longicornis
CTATCGACTACGGCAGCCTCAAGGAAACTTCGCAAGACCACCTGCGGCAATGCGCAACAACCCGCCTCACGACACGACTATACCGACTTCCACTTTCTACTGTCCAGCCAGTCAAGCAACATGCGCCACGCCTCGCCCGCGTCCGACCGCAGCTTCTCTCTTCAATATTCAATATTCAAGGCAATGTTCAAGGCAACAAAGATCAATATTCAAGGCAACATTTCTTCACACATCAGTACGGTGTTTTGCTCTGTAGTCCCCTTCCGTTTCTACAATTCGATATAACGACAAACAAGCACCACAGCGCCCACTCCTTCCAATCTTCTAAATGTACGAAAAGTTGTGCTTCCACCTAAGATATTGGGAAGGTAGAACGAATGAACTAAAAAACGCTTAAGGAAGGATAGATAATGCACGAAATACCCTTAAAAACGAACGAACTGAGCAGGCCAGCCAAGTAGTTGAGGCACACATTGGCAATTCTTGGGAAAATTTCCTATTATAGCTCTGAGGTTTCGACGCCACCAAGAGTGCCTGATGAAATAAAGGCTGTCGGAGGCCGCGCCAAGGAAAAAATAATATGCTTCCAGTGACCCTTTCAAGAAGGCCACGTAAGATAACGATATAGCTCTAAAATGCGCACAAGGCTAAGGAAAGCGCGTTCGCCATGAAGTAGAGGTAGTTAACGCGCATTATAGACATTGGCGATGTCTACATAAATGCCTAACCATTACGCCCACCAAAAATTCTGTAACACAAAAGCAGTTCATGTTATTCTGTAAATGCTAAAACATATGGTGTAATCGAACGCCTGGATTCCCGGATGGCCTCGCGTTGTGACGTGGTTTAAAACCGTTGTTCTCTTGACGAAATTTAAAACCTAACAACTGAAGGTTTTTAACGACTTCCATCTGTTAGCTACACTTTGGGCCGCTACTTGCTACTCCCACCACGCAATAATGTGAAAGTGGACGCCAATGGTAATTTTCATGCTTCCTAAAATCCCTTGATTCTGCAGTGTACTCGCGCGGACGGCGACTCGCTACGAAGAAGTTAAGGGTCCTGCGTTTGACCGGTTTTGGTGAGGAACATTTCAATTCATTTTCTTTTAATTTTTAAGGTATTGGTACGAAGGTGGTGAAGGCCGCGGTCTTTTTTGCTTACTATTAAGCCATAGAAAGCCTTTCAGAATAAGATGCCTGATGAAGGAGCAGTTTTTGGTTTGTGTGAGTTGGCGTTTCCATGCTTTCAAAGAGACAACCATAAAGTGCAGTACAGTTGATTCGCCCTTTGCCGGGTGCGATACCCAAACATTAATTTATTTATACCACAGTATCAAAACTACAGAGGGTACAACCGATATGAACAATGCAGATGTAGGAAAACAGAAAATCAATGTAGGGTATGAACGCCGGGTTAAAAACAAAAAAAACAACAGGAATATGACAAATAAATACGAGAATACAAATCAGTCACATAGAAGCAGCAGGTACATAGTTACAGAATTATCAGTTTTCGATTGTTTTCATAGGTAGCATACAATACCACAAGCTGAAGTGGGAGGGGAAAAATATGAGGAGATGAACCTAGTTCATTGCAGCTGTCAAAAATGTTGCCGTGGTAGTGTGTGAGTGAGCGATTAGAGTCAGCTACAGCATTCCACCACTCTATTGTGCGAGGAAAAAAAAACTAAGTTGAATGCTTCCGTTCGGACAAATATTGGTGATAGATTAAGACCGTAATGACTACGCGTTGACAACGGCATTAAAAATATGAAGTAGATTTTGCTTCGTGAGTGATAACGTGTTTATCTACTCTAGGCGCCTGCGTGAGGTAAGCAAAGCGACACGTATGAACCAGAGAGCAGGGGTTGGTAAAAAATAAGGTATATAATGACGGCAGATGAAACCGAATAGCTCCTCTTTGAGCCGATTAGATTTTATTCATTGCGAAGTGCTTTGCGGGTCTCATCCGGGTGAGGCTTATTCAAATAATTGGACAATATAACGACTTATACAAGGCCAATTTGGTATCTCTAGGGGCCTTAGATAACGACGTCTTAAATGACCAAGTTTTAAAGCAAAGCTTTATGCCTCTACCAGCCAACGGTTGCTTCGTGGCGTGCGGGACAAGAAACTCCTAACGCGCTTAGTAGGCGGAAGACAGTGTAGATAGCACGGTGATAGGGCGCTATTACCCGGCCTTCCCTGTGGTCACATGGCGGGTTCATCGGCGGGACCCTTCCATCGGCTTTCACGATTGTTTTAGCGACAGTGTTGGGCCTGTTTTGCTCAGCTTCGCGTCCATAGTGTGACTTCCTTCCACGGCTTGATTAACTTGTTCGGCTGAACCTCCAGGGTAACCCGGGCCTCAGCGGAATTAAATGGTCGTACGGCAAAGATACGTTAAGGATTGGTTTGCAGGGCGGGAAAACACAAAATGCTTTAACCACTTAAAAAACATGCAGTCGCTAGAGAAACGCCACCTTGGCGCACTGCTTGTCGCGAATGAGACTGTGTTTTCTAAAGTGCTAAACACCAATTCGGTTGTGTTTTAACAGGTATTACAAAAGACGAATGGAGCAAGTCGTTCTGATGAAGAAGGATTATGGAAGTTCCCTCAACTTTCTCGCAGTTCTCACACTTACGAAACTATTTAGTTTTATATCAGTATAAATAGGAATGACTAACCTCGTTATGCGGATTGTTTCGGTGCCTGCTCTTGCGTAGCGCGTTGTGTAACCCCAAGTTAGCATATCAAAAGCTAGTTGGGTTCCACGGTCTCATTTTTCGAAAACGCTCCTGACCATTTCCTTTCTTAAGACGCGTGGCAGGGATACAGCGGCGGCGTCCGCCGCTCGAGCCCGCGTGGCCGACGCCGCTGCTGCGTCGGGACGCGCCCCCGCGATTCCCAGAGCAACGTAACGACTGGCAGAATCTCTGGTTGTTTTTTTCTGTAGTGGTTATGTAGTCGTGTTGGTTCATTAGTTTGCTCTTTGTAGAGTATATATGGGCAACGAAGAAGCTTTAAACGGAGGAAACTGTGAATTCAAGTGAATAGTTATTTTCGTGGTATAAAGATTTTCATGCTAGTGTTTAGTGTCGCGAATTGTAAGAAGCACCAGAGTTTCTTCCGAATACTTTTTGGCATTTAGGTCGTGGTATCTTCACAGCTTTGCTTTACAATTGACACGCTTATTCACAGAAATTGGTAAGTACACCCACGTCTTCCATGAATTTTTTTTTAGAGCTTGACAACAAACATAAATACTTATATAAGCAATGACACAGGAACCCAAATTAAGATGTAGTCTGTGTTTTGTTCGCTGCCTCATGATCCGCGAGTTTGCTGTGAAAATGCGCCAGCCATACAGCATGGTAAGGTCTGGTTGCATGAGTACCATAAAGTGCCTAGACAGCGAAGAGCTACGCGAGAATGGGAAACCTTCTATTGTCTGGAAAAGAAGGGGAATACGGCAGGGAGCTATATTATTTTCATCTGCCTTGTAGCTAGCCCGATGAGCATAGATTTTGAACATGAAAGTGCGTGCGCGAAACTTTTTTGTACCTTTTTTTCTAGCGTGCATTTAATGTTCATTTATGTTACCATATGGCGCTACTGACCCCTCTTCCATCCCCGCCCTGTTTTGTAGTGCTTTCTCGTGGTGGTTATCACTCTCGTTGTTTCCATGTTGTGCATAATAACCTTACTAAAAAAAAAGCAGCACGAAATTAGTTACAATATCTGCTATTTGTTGGTTAAAATATCTAAATATTTCTCCGTGTGTTCAGAGAAGGACGTCCTAAATTTAAACATAAAAAAATTATATAAGAATGACACAGCAAAGAACCCCAAACAAGTGGTACAAATTGATTTTGACTCCAGCAAACTCCCTGTGCGTGGTAAATTTATTAGATTTGATGTCCGACTTCATATTTGAACACGCCTGATTGGAGTTAAGCTTGGTCACGTGTCTGGTGCTTCAATGAACTATGGTTCGATAAGCACAGGTACGCGTGGAGCCCTCATATTAATTTTATTCAGGATCAAGGTCTGAATGCACGCCGAGTCATGTTTCCGGAGGACAAGAATCGAGAGTTGCTTGGAAAAGAAGGGAGAATATAAAGGGCCATCTATCACCTTACCAAAAATGTGCTTCTTGTGGCGCTAAAAATGAAGCTGCGCTCTATTACCCTAATTTTGAAGGATATATATGTTCTCTGCTCGTTTTTCGTTGTGCTTCGTCATGTTTTGGAGTCACACTTAAAACTTTAAGCACACAATCAGTTTGGCGTTACTGTCTTACATGCATCTAAGAATATTTTTGGTTTTTTCTACTTTGAAAGTTGTCCGTTTGAAGAAGCTCATCGTCTTGATTTTCCGCTGTTACATAATGTTCACACGTAAATTTAATACTCTCTTAAACCCGGGATATCATCACAAAAAAGCTTCTTCTCGCATTTTTTGACGTTACGATGAATATTTTTGGTTTTGTTGTCGTATTGATTTCTACATGGCTTTTTTGTGAGGATTTTTTCTACATGGTTAAGTTTAAACTGACGGCGAAGGAGCGAGGCACGTGATGTCAGACAAGCACCGTGTATGAAGGGACGAATACTGACCAGATGAATAAATGCACAGTAACTGATCTAGCCCAAACAGTGAATGTCCCTACGAAACGGAGTTCTTAACTCACAAGAGTTCGCGCTAACGTGTGGCAGTACACGGCGTCAGTGAGCTGTGGTTGTACACTTGCTCGGTGTGATGGCCGCAGGCGACTGCGTCTCTTGGCGTTGGCGGTGGCCGTTGCAAGGTTGCGTCCCTTTTCCTGTGCTTTAAGCTTGAGGCGCTTTTGCTGAATCCCTTGTCGATGCAAGTGGTGCGGCTGATGAGCGATTCGGCCCGGGTGCTCTGGACAGTCTAGGCTGAGCTGCCTTGACGTCAACGGGGAAGATGCGGCTGTAACGGGAGTTCCCCGAAAGTTCTCGTCCGCAGGTCACCCCCGAATCTCGTTCTTCCAGCTCTCATGCCACGTCCGTCTGCCTTCGTCGTCTTTCTCTGCTGCTTCCCCAACGCATTTTTTTCCGGCACGGCATGCCTACTTCTTTCTCGTCACTTCTATCCGTCGGACCCTGACCGTGAGCAGCGCCTGCCCACACCGGGATAGAGCAGTTGGGAGCTTAAGCTCTAAGCATTCATGGGGCACACTCAGTGCGTAATTTGTAAGCATTGGGTTGAGTCTTCAAAATTTTTTATTGATACAACATGAGTGTATTTGTATGTAATCGTCTTGTTCGTCTCACAAAACCGATCGACCGCTTTGCCTACAGTGAACTAGAATACCATGATTCAGTGGCGCGAACGGAAGCACTGTGCAGGGTATCGGGTCAAGCAAAACCCGTCAACCCCCGCCAGGTGCGCTACTCCATCTACTTTCAAAGGTTGATTGACTGATTGTGTGGTTTAACGCGTCAAAGCAACACAGGTGATGAAGCGCACCGTAGTGGAGGGCTGCGAATACTTTTCACTACCAGGGGATCTTTCACGCGCGCCGAAATTTCGTACAGACGAGCGTTTTTCCATTAGTGCCGGTGTTTACTTCCTTCTGCTTGAGCCGCTCGTTCATTATTACCGCCATCGTGTTTTACTGTGGTACAATAAGTACCGCTTTTGTAATAAAATAAAAACATGCTTTGGTGTGCGCATACTTTTCCAGGAACGTTTGTAGCTAAACCCGCCCATCTGTGACATCAGGCGGCGGCTTCAATTATTTTGCTATGTGTCATCTGCCAGCGACGTTGACGATACGAGAGCATGTTCGATACATCGCCGGTGCGCGGTCAGACAGACTGTCCGGCTTTTTATGGTCAAGGCCTTGCCTTTTCTGAGTATTGTGCATTCCCGTGATGTTCACCTACAACAGAAGAGATATGCAATTGTAAGAAAAGCAGTATCGCGCGTACTCTGTATTGGAGGTGAAACAAACCAGGTAGCTCGCATGCAAAAAAGAGCAGACACCCATTGCTTTGCTCCGCGTTCTGTGAGCGTTTACACATGGGCTACAAATAGTCTTATCGCCGCTCCCTGGACGACAGAATTATCAGAATGTGCGAAAAAAATTGGAGATGACTTGGACAGACCCTTAGCCCTCCTGAGTGCCATTTTAAACCAGAATCCATATCCGGGATTCTATCCACGTAAAAATAGGCCTGAATTGCAAGGTACACGCGAGAAGTTTTCAGTGGCTCTAGTGCAATACGTACTTACCCAGCCTTAATGTATGTCGATTCTCCCGGAGCGTGATACAGCAGCTCAAAAAGAAAAACGAAGGCACGACACATGTTCCGCTTTCGGCAGCAAAGAAGCTCCGGTAAAGCGGAAGAGCCGAGAAGGATGATGTGTGCCAGCAACACCACGTTTCTCTCTCTCCGCAGAACACACCAAATGAAAATATCTGTTTTATGGAATGTAAGCATTTTACAATTAACCTTTTCCCAGCAGTGAAGCTTCCTTCAAAGCTCTGCTGCCAACTAGTTTTGCAGACAGTGCACTCGTTCGTTTCGCTATTACACCGATCCAAATAGAGAAAAAGCTCACAATTCTCCTGCGAAGAATGTGCGTTCTGCCCACATGAAGGCAAAGTTTCGACGCAGGCATTTTTTGCGGTGTTTTATGCGGACCCTCAGAAATAGATAACCTCGCTGTTGCGAATAGTGTTCCAAATGAACGCCGACGAGAGTTCGGCATGCAAACAGACCATGACGGCTCTGAAGTACAGTGTTGTATTGCGCGGGGTAACAACGAAGCTGCCATCTGAAAAGACGATATTTGGAAATGCTACGTCCGGCCCTCATTGCCTGGGGGAAGTTTTTTTGTAAAGGTTTTCTGTTTATTGCTAACATTTCTCCTGATGACACCAACCATTTCAGCATCTTCCGAGGTATTCTCTTAAGTACACCGCCTTTTTTTCAGGTGGTGTTCCGAAGAGTGCAAGGCCACAAAATAGTGTCTGCAGAGTAGGAAGTCCCGCACGTCACGACGAATAGTTCACAGTGGTAAGAGGAAAAAGCCAGCAGCTAATCCATTATAAGGGTGAAATGAAAAGCCTGCCGAAGCCATCCGACAGACCTACAAAGACAACTTGCCGCAACAGTGGCGAAGAACAGGAACATAAATAAAGAAGGTTTCACTGAGAAGATAGCAGGGTTTCCATCCATACCGCGTGAGTCCGAGCGTCATAATGTTTTGGTCGTTCCTTACGTAGAAACACTACAGGCATGATATATATAAAGCAATAGGAGTTTGGTGGCTTCATGTTGAAAATGAACAGACTCTCACTATGTGAGCACCTGATAAAGAAGAGAACACCTATAGTGCCCAGCAAACCAATCATGACTATGTATTCGCAGCCATACAAAGCAGGGTTTGGATTCGGCAATAAAGTCTGCGAGGTTCTGATTGAGAACGCAAGCTCAGTGGACGCGTTAAAGGTATACCGAGGCCGCATTTGTGATGACAGGAAATCGTCGGAGGCTTGTAAGTCAACACTGGCGCCTACATTGAAGGCTTTGAGGATCTTGGATTTTTCACGTCAGAACAAGATAACCACACCATCTGTCACCTTGGGGTAGCAATACTCTACATCACATTTGTTGGTAAATTGACTCCGGGACTGGAAGCATTTGCCACAAAGGGAATCAAAACTTGCGTTGATGAAAAAAATCTGCTGGAAGCAACAATTAGGCGGAAAGTTCAGGGCTCAAACTTGTATTAACAGCATGTTGCGGAGAATCTTGGGACAGAAAGATTCGGTCCTTGATAGGCATTCGCGCATCTTGAACAAACACAAAATCCAGTGAACCGCATCCTCTTCGCCCAGGGCACCAACTCCACTTCCTATCAAACTTTTCCTATTTCATCAAGTGTATCCGCATTGACCTGCTCACTTCAGCAGCGTACTTACCTCCAGAAGGTCATGTAACTGAAGCTTATACAGGTTTAACCGCACTCATCATATTATTACAATTTTATCTAGGGTAATGATGTTCTAAAACCTATTTATTTTTTATTTTAAGAGTCTCTTCAGACTGTCCGCCAACCGGTTGTCCTTGTAGGAAAGAAGGTTACTCTGCAAGCCCTGCATGAACTCACTTTTAGCCACACATATCCCAACAATGTCGATGTCAAGAGGATGTCCCTAGCTGTCCATCTGTTCAGTGACAAAATCATGAAGGTGCTGAAATTGTACAGGTCACGGTTCAGGGAGACCTGCAAGGAACTTCAGCTACACGTCTTTTTCTATAGTGAGTATACAAAGCCACTTATTTAGCAGTTAAAAATTGTTAGATGTAACCATCAGACACCAGGATTGCAGTGCCTCCTGATGTGTGCTTGAAAACGTATACAATTATTTCACACCATCCATGTCCTCAAATAAGCAATGACATCTCGCTTTGGTGCGGAAGATTTACGCCCAATGTTTTTGTCGGTGGAGAAGCTACATTTCCTTTCGCCCTTTCGCAACGCAAGGAAGAGCCACACCAAGAGACATGAGGACTTCTTAGGACTGCACGTGACACTATCCGGTGTGCTGTCACTTTTCAAGTAGCTCGCATAAAATGTTGGTTCGAAGTACGTGATGAGTGGCCGTCTCAGCCAGGATCCTCCAGAGCATCTGTTCGGAATCGTGAGGCAGTCGTTGCGCAATCGTGAGACAGTTCGTGGTTACAGTGAACTGGTCGCATTCAAAAACCTTGCACATTCGGTTTCCCATCAAAACTGACAGCCTGGCGTCCTTAGTTAAGTGTTACACACAGGTGCTATCCAGAAAAGGGCTACGTGTGGCGCGAAGTAATTCGTGGCCGAACGCCTGGATGAATGCAAAATAGATGCAGCAGACGAGGTGGTTGTGCAAAAGCTTCCATATTATTTCCACGGACTATTACCTGAGGGCCGGCTTATTATATACATAGCTGGTTATGTAACAAAAAAGAGCATACCGAAGACCGGCTATATAAGCTGCCTGAAGTTGTATTTGATGACGAAAATAAATGGCAGGAAACGTAAGTCCAGCTTAGTTGACGCGTATGAAAGGCGGCGAATGCCTCGCGTACCCCTCAGGGCTTTTCTACCTGTTGGCGGCTGACTCAGAAAAAGCCTTCACTGTGTGTTTAGGCCTCCCACAGCTACACTCAGACAGAATCCTTCAAATTGTAGAGTTGGTATCCGCGAAAGGAAAGCTCCACCTTGGCTGCCTTGACAAATGAAAAAACTGTGGCAGCGGACGTCACTGCTTCGAATCTAACAACCCACCTTTATTTCTTTTACTTGGAGCATTACCATCAAGAACACTCCAGAGCGCCACGCTTCAAAGGAATTGAAACTGGTCATAAACAATTAAACTCGCAGTTGTCACGATTTGATGTGAACACTTCTTTTGCGACACATAGCTATGCTTGATTAAGAAAATTTTGTTCCTCCCACATAGGGAAAATGTGTTTTCGTTTTTACTTTACACAGGTCCTGATACTTGCAATAAACGAACAACAAAGATCCCATCCTGTTCTTTATTTGTCGGCATAGCAAGGTCATTCATACGCTGCAGGTGAGAGTCCGCAAAAATTTGGGGTGGCAAAATATAAGGAATTAAATAGGTCACCATAATTTCAAAATGTATACACTCAAGAGTGCCACTTGACACTTGAATAGTGACTCATTTGCTTCCGTAGGTTTGCTTATGCAGGTTGATATCGGGACTTTATTCAGAGTAACTACAAAAAAGTAGCTCCACTCACAAAGAAATAACATGGTATTTGTCTGTCGGCAGCACATCAGATGTATGCACTCCTATCGTCTTTTCAGCTAGCACAGGATGCAAAACAACCCGATTTATTGGCATTTTCCTTCAGCTCAAACAGGCTGAATTATCAACAAAAGGTTCCTAGCACAGTAATTGGTTACCAGAAGCGAGCAGCAATTTTTAAATAAAGTTAATTACTGCCAACATCAAAACAACGACACCGATACGCGCCACCAATCGCCTGAAGTACAGGGACTTCATCGGGCGCAGCAGCACTTCCTGTTGCTTTCTACATAAAAGAGAACACCCCTTTATTAAGGCCACCAGATCATTCCAGGACGCTATATCCTGGCCGAAGCAGTGTCATTTGGGACGATGACTGCGGTGATAAAACTCATCATGATGCCACCAGTCAACATAACTTACGCCTGACTGGTTTGGTGAAATAACATTTCTGGACATGAATGTCTCTCCAGCGGTCCTTCACCATTGACTGGTAGATACCACAAATGGTAATTTCCATTTCTACCTCAATATTGCAAATCTATAAACCATTATGGGAATGGAAAATACAGGCTCGGAAAAACCGAAACATACACCCACACATACGTACAACGCAATGGCGGGTTAAGTATGTACAGGGACGCACTTTTGCACACATATATGCTACTGCTTGCACTACGCAAGCTACGCCGATAACTCAGGGATACAGCGTAGGCGTAGGCGGCCCATGAGTTGGTTCTAAGTTGAGTTATCAATATTTCAGGATTACAGGACGCGCTTAGTGGTATTCTTCAAAACGTTCTAATTGCTACGCTTGATGGCACAACTCGGAAGTTACGGCGAGCTGCGTAACGTCTGCCGTTTTCACCTGTCCAATTGAAGTTATTCGACAGCTGTTTCCTTGAACGCTGCACCACTCGATGTTGGAAGACGCCACCTTAATGTGCCATCCTAAAACAAGCATGATGAACCTTATTGGCCCAACTGTTTTCTCTGCGTTAGTCGGTACATGTCGTCTCCTATACTGGCAATTTGGACTCTTGTATACTGTTTTCTAATAAGTATGAAACTTATTGGAACCATTTAGGACTTTTAAGTCCTCGACCCGTGTCGCAAGTTAATTTGCAGGCATCTATTCGAGGGTGTTTTCCTACGCAACACGACCGATGTCCGATTTTAGGGGTAAACCACAGGCCACAGATTTGGACCTTGTTCTCTCCGATGGGGCTAACATATGTGGGCTTTTATAGAAGCTGAAATATTCACCCCAGATTTCCCAGCTCCGTACTTCTGTCCGGCCCTCGTGCACTCCCTATTGGGGTCCGAATGTAATGTATTTCTCTGCTCCATCAGTCGCAAAGCGCCTGTTGTATACGTCGTCGATGTTGCCTAAAATTGCGCAAAAAACAGGGAATTTGCAATGCCGGAAACGAAAGGTGTGCCTTCAAAAACCTGCGTGTCGATTTCTACCTCTAGTTCTATTGGAAGTTACGAAGGACTGCCCGGTACAGAGAATGAATATCCAATGTTCAGCCCATCCTCATGTCGCAGAGAACGAGGTTTTCCCTCACAACGATAGTGCCATATTCTGCATTCCCACGTGCTTTGATAGGATAGCTAGTTAGACAGCATTTTGTTTTGACATGCGGCTCGTGTGGTACTTTCTCGCTCTTTTAGTTCACGTTATTGTTGTTATTTAGTATGAATAAGTGCCTTCTTAGACCGTCAATTTTGTTTGCGAGATGCCAACATGACGAGCGAGCCCAGCTCTTGCTACGCCGTGTGTGAATAAGGGCGTGCGTTATTCTGGTTAGTTTTGCCATTTCACCTACAGCAATTTGCTTCGGGTACCCGTTCCTTAAACACGGTGGCATTCTGCCTGTGGGGGTCCACGTAATGACGAAATTAGCAACCCGGCGTTATATGACTGTGTTTGTGAGTCGCCTTAGTGTGAGTGGAGGAGCCTCTATTGGTCGAGTTTGCTTTGCTATACCACCGTTGTTCAAATGATTGTCGTATTGAAGTGGTAAGCTTCTTCTACTTGGCAGCCTGCATTCCTGCCGCTGCGATTGTCTCTGAAGACCGCCACATTCTGCTGGAAGTGTTTAAACGTCTTATCTGTGCGCCCATGAAATCCTGGAAGACTTTCGAAGGAACTCTCTGCCACTTCGTGCCAATGGTCTGAGGTATTCAATGCACTCCTTCAAATGCTATCGCTGTCCTGGAACGTCCACTCTTGGACTACTTGAATTTGAGCAATCACCTTTCCAAGTCTGAGAGTGCAGAAGAGGTGTTCCCATGAGGTCCCAAAAATAATGGCGTAGTAAGCTTTCAATAGCTGGGTGCAGTTCACATCTCCCACTTAGAGCTAGAGGCTGAGAAGATAAAAGACCAATTCTTTTACACCTTGCCCTCTGTTCATTTCCCAGCGCACGCGGAGTGTTGCATTCCTCACACTGGGATCTAATGCAGGTCCTCGCTTCAGGTGCGTATAGCTTGTATTGGATGTTTCAATCATTACACGGTGCCTGGAAGATGCCACGGTGTCCTTAAACTCTTTTCAGACGTGGTGACTTTCACCATGCCCAGGGCTTCTCGCCGCCACTATTGGAGAATTCTGCCTCCATTGCACTTTCTTAAGGCCACTACAGCTTCAGTATAACGCTCTAAGGCTGAAGCGCGTTCTACTGCTCATCGTCCCATTCTGCTCTTGCAGTTGCTCCCACACTGCTCTTGCAGCTTACGACCAGTGAAACGTAGGTCTGATTAAATCTTTTCATCGTCCATCTCACACCTTAAGACAGCCACAACCAAGGCAATACTCGCCTACGCGGAAGATATTTTCGCCAAATAAATTCCGGTAATCCGTTGTACTTGAATATTACCTTGGCGAAAAGTGTTTCGACCCATACTCTGAAATGATCTTTGTTGATACAAGGCTGGAGGTTGCCTGGAATTCTTTGGCAACTCACTGTAAGGCATGCCTTGGCCCCTTTTACCATTTATTACTTTTTGCCGACCACTGTCTAAAGATATATAGCCTACCATTGGACAAGGCTACTTGGATCACCATGGGAGAAAGACAGTTCGTCAGACTGAAGTCACTATATGCACGCCAAAGGCAGCCTTTGCACGGCGGCGGTTATGCATACCCAACAGCACGCCGTTACATTGGTTTCGGGATGTCCGTTAGGTGTGAGATAAATCGCAGGAAAAATTGCGCATCATTCAACCCTCTTAGGGTGGTTGAAATGTTCCGTCTCGCCGCAGTTGAAACACGCAGCCTGTCTGCACGCTTCAAAAGCTTTCTTTCTGCGCTGCTCCTCAGCCTCTTCTGCTCTCTTTTCGTTTTCGTGGCCACTTTCTCATCCACGAAAACGACTTCCCTTGCTCCACCGTCTTCCTGGGGAGCTCTGCCTTTCGGCCCTGACTTATCAGGCCTCGGCCTCAACTCTTTTTGGCCGTCTTTCGCCCCGCCTCCCCTGTACACCTTGTCGTGTGACGAACTCGTCGGCTAGCTGAGCTGCCTGATCCACAGTACTTACCCCTGGCCTATCTTGCACCCAGAGTCTCAGGTTTTCTGGTAGACGGCGGTAAAACTGCTCGAGACCGAAGCACTCAACTACCTTGTCGTGCTCTCCGAAAGCCTTTCTTCTTTGAGCCACTCCTCCATGTTTGCCCTCAGCTTATAGGCGAACTGCGAGTACGACTCGCCCCTAGCTTTCTCGGCTTCACGGAATTTCTGGCGAAACGCCTCTGCTGACAGCCTGTACTTACGCAGGAGGGTCGACTTGACTTTCTCGTAGTCCTCCGCCTCATCCTTTGGCAAGCGGGCCATCACGTCGGATGCCTCACCTGGCAAAAGCGTAAGCAGCTTTTGCGGCCATGAGTCTCGGCTAAACTGGGCCCTGTCGCACGTACGCTAGAAGTTGACCAAAAAAAGACCCATGTCTTTTCTACCTTGTAGGGTCGCATTAGGTCACTCATTCGCAACGTAGGTCACTCAGTCGCCGCAGACTGCACGCTTGGCGCGCTGCTGTCACTCTCACGCCTAGATCAAGATGCCTCGATGTCTACACGCTTCATTTCCAACTCATGCTGTCATTCCTGTTTCTGCTTCTCAAGCTCCTGTTCTCGCTTTCTTTCCTCGTTGTCCTCACGCTGGCGCTCAGCCTCTCAGCTTGACGTTTTGTGGGTCTCCCTGCCATTGATCATCTCAATGCACTCACACAGCCCGTCATCTTCAGCCCCAACAGCGAGTATAGCCTGCTATCAACTCTGGCTTTCTCATTGCGTCCTGTAACATCCAAGCGCAACTCTTTGGGAAGTTTCCAACAACTGCGGTTTTTTCAAAGCCTTCAAATTCATGGCCTCCCAGAGTACTGGCTTTCGCACTGCTCCAACAAATGTTTGCGACGAATAACCCACGCGACAAAATCACAACGCCCTACCAGCTATACTCAGAAGCCTGAAAAAACTCAGTGAAGAAAAGTCCCGCACTCACCGTTGACCGTCGTGAATTCTGCGAAGTCCAAAGCTACCTTGACGTCCGGGTTTTGGATCTCGCACACTAGCTCCAGGTGTAACGAAGTTGCCATCCGACCACTGCCAACCAGTTGTTGCGAGCGGGGACCCGAGCCGAGCTTCCGCCACTCCGGCATACGTGTGTAGGCGTGGTTGTGATGAGCAGGCCAGCCGCTGTTGCAGCCGTGAAGAAGTCCAAAGCCGTAGGCTAACGTAACTGTTTATTTCATAGCGAAGGGGTTGAGCCGAAGCCAAAGAATAATGCCTCGACGGGCGAAGTAACAGTACAGGACTCGAGCAGAAGTGACAGCATAGATTCAAGTGCTCAAACAGGAATGGGTATAGTCTTGCGGGACGCTGTATTTATACCCAAAAGCACAATGGTCAAAACAGTGTTCCTCTACATTTGCGCACGCTATTAGCGTCACAGACACACCCCTACGCTCTTTCCAGAGTTCCGTGAGGCAGTCCAGCATTCGGCGCACGTTCAGATTCGAAGCGAAGAGGTGAGAGAGGAGGACTCCACTGCGATCGCGGGGCCTCTGTGTCTTTGGGCGCGTCTCGACGTGAAAGTATGATTCACCGGCAAGATGGAGCCAGTTTTTCAAAGGCGCACGCTGTGGCTTTGCCGCACAGCTGAAGAGTGATGCGGGAAAGTACGGCGGTGGGCGGATTTCTAACACCGCGTTTCTGGATCCGGCTTTAGTGCTACGGGAAATAAAAAAATCAAGTACTCTGCCGCAAACAAACAAATTCAAAGAAATAAGCCCAATCTGTTCTCCTTGAAGACAGGTATGCATAGCGTTTTGCTTGGAATGGAACACTCGGACAACAGCAAATGCTTCTGAAGCTATGACAAATGCAGAATGACTATTTTTGAAGGAACATTGATGACAGGGAACGAATTATTAAATATTTTCAAGTATAAAAACTATGCCAGCAAAGGTAGGCACCTAATATTGGCATAAAAACGTACAGTATGTGAAATACTTCAAAGGAGCATTAGTTCTAGCCGAGTAAAAATCCCTTCCTGCTTGAACACCTTAGCATTACAAAAAGCATGGCAACGTGACGATGGATAGTTATAACGCAACAATAGTGCTTACCAAAGCCTCGTGTTTTACACGAAATCAGGAGTCCGCACAAAGAAGCAAAATTCTATCGAAGCTCAATAAAGGTGATTGCTACAGGTTCATTGCTATGGGAGCTTCGAGCGCAAAGACACAAAAGAAAATTAGGTCAGGAATACCAGAAACAAGGTGAACTGCGGCAAGGTGGACAATTGCCGGCCAAAAAAAAAATGTCCGAAACAAGGGAGCATGACACACGCGCCATTGTTTCGTAGCATTGCTACACCAATAGTGACTGAATAGTACAAACCTGCCTAAACATTCACAGCTTGCTTCACTGAGAATTGAAAGCTAGAGGGGTTAGGTAGGCTGCAAGAAACGGACTTCCTTTTTTTTAAGGAAGGCTGTAGGCCTGCTTACAGAATCGTTGAAGGTCTGTGAATATCTCCTGCTCCAGCTTGTCGCGCCAACTGATAGACGTGCCTTGTTTTCACCGAAAACTCCTGGAAAAAGTGCTGTTCAGCAGCAACCATGGCAATGCATTGCGAGTAAGAGCGCACTGGCCTATGCAATATTTTTTTTGGGACCTCCTCGAGGTGGACCTAGCGGCATTTCGCGTATGCCCAACGATCGAAACAGTGAAGCTGGGCTAGTTGCAACGGTTTTATGATTAAAGTTTACTGCTGTACAGGTCGAAGGGAAGATAGGAAACAAAAAAAGTCCTGTTGCGCCGCTAGACTTTAATCATGAACGCAATGTAGTGCTTGCCCCAAGGGGGCAGTCTGGAGCGCGTAACCTAATGTGCACACTGGACAAACGGAAGGTGATGCTCTTTCCCCTCTAAGTTCTATTCTAACGGCCGAGGAGTTTGGGCCAACACTAACCCGTACGGCGGAGAACGCAAACCTCAAGCGCCGGTGACCGCGTGCCTCGCGGCGACCACCCGGCGCCGTTCACGTTGTGCGTTACCTTAGGCCCCGCGACAAGCTCCCACCTTCAAGGTCGTCGTCGTGCAGGGACCGGCACATCACCAGGCCCCTACGCCGAATCTGACGACCAATCTCCCAAGCCATTCGTTTACAATGCACACGTCAAGACTGCCACAGGACCAAATGACAAAGTGGAGGTCTACCGAGGTGAGGAACCGTCGCAAAAGGGTTTGCCCTACGCCGCTGTGTCGTCGGACGACGACACGAAGGGGAGTACGACAATTTTTTACTTAATAAATGCATAATATATTTCCCTGTCAGTTTTCAAAACGGCTTAAAGTTTATATACCAGATGAAAGTTCTTCCGGCACGCCGCACGTTGCAAAGAGTGGTGACAAATGTTCTTTTAAGAACCTCTGTTGGAACTACTTCAAATTCTGCTTCTTGATAATACCGAGCAGCACAATATAGGCAACCGCAAGCTAATTTTGTGTAATATTTTCCGCCCAAAGCCTTTATGCAAAATTGGGTACAGGCCAGCTAAGAACAAATCGCTGAGTTCAGGTTGTACCGACGTCCGGTAGCACCTGCAGCTCCGGTCCGGTATCACCGGTAGTATACACGGCGGTCTTCTGCAAGTATACGTTGCTGCACTGTTCGAAAATGTACACCTTAAGTACAAATCCAGCAACATAAAAAAACGGGAGTAGAAACACCAAAGTCATTTTCAAAAGGCAAGCTCGCAAAAAATTTAAAATTCATTACGGCCAGCGCCACGCGGCCAAACAGGACTATGAATTATTGAGCGTTTAGAGAACATACCGACTGTATAAAAATCTAGCCCTTGGAACAAAATATCTTTGATCAAAGTGCAAACATTCTCGCCTCTTTTTGAGAAGTTTCATTTTGGTCAATAACAGGGTGAATGTGCACTACAGATTTCCTAGGCTTGGTTCATTCACCGAAATGCCAAAGAACGAGCCAGGCCACCGTCCTTCTACTTATAAAAACAACATGACATACAGTTTTTGAGGCCACTCCAAAGGTGCTGTACTCAAGAAATTCAAAGCAAAAGCTCTACAATGCTCTGCCGACAAATACTTTATTTAGGGTAAGAAACAAGGGCTGTTTTATTTAGTTTTCTGGCCATATTTACCGTTGCATTGAGGGGTGGCTGGAATTTTTGTTTTTGAGGCCTATGACCTTTGAAAGGGTTGAAAGTTTCTCTACTGATAGTTCGCATTTGAATGTTAGCAAGTACCAATGTTTAAAATAGGCATATTTTGTTGCAAACAACTCTCAATAGGTGGAATGTACTTAGGCGTTCACTCCTCTTTTCATGGCTAGTGCTACAAGCATCGGTGTTGTGAGAGTGGGCCCTGTTCTATCACAGGTGGTCCACATTGCAACTTTCGTGCATCTGTGCTGCTATGAAATTTTCCCTTCTAACGGCTACAGACCAATCTGAGTGACTGAAATTTTTAACCATTTAGAGAACTGAAATTTATTAGTTAAACTGACTACTGGTGTCTACATCTCTTGATATTAAGTAGCTGATTAATTCAGAGACCTCACCTCATCCATCGACATCTTCATTAGGTAGCTGTCTTTCTGTCTGTATGATGGCATTCGCTGTTCCCTGCAATCGATTTTATAAATGACAAAGTTTCAGTTGAAACAATGGGAAGATGTGATTCACAGGCACACAACACACTACGAATGACTGACACGTGACATCCCCAAAACTGCTTATAAATGAATAACCTAATGAAAGTTACACTTGTTGTAAGAGCTTCCTCTTGTGATTCGTACTAATTTAACGCGTGTAGCTAATTTTGTTTTTAGAAAAAGCTTGGTTTTGAAAATTGCAGCGGTTTGTATTGTTGAATTTGCAATAATTTTTCTTAGGATTGAACCTAAATCAGGTATTTATTGAGGTCAATCTAACCTAGCATAGACACAGAAATATTGTAAGCGCATCCAAACACCTCCATTCTACGTCATCCTAACCTTTATTTCAGTTAGCTGTCCACGTGATGCTTTCTCTGTTGCGCAGGCCGGTTTTGGATATTGCTGCCATCCATCAACAATTAACTTGCAGAGGAGGTTTTCTCAAACCCTTTCCAAAGACCCGCCCATGTCCCTGATTAAGTAGCTGTTAAGCTGTCTGCCAGTTCAACCAAAACTATTTGTTGAGAACAGCGGAAAGTCAACGTGAGCGTTCTTGAAGCGGCTACTTGGTGTATGATTTGTGACGACAGCTCGTTGCAATACCTTAGGCTAGCCGGTGTGAACAATGTAAGCATACAGTGGGATCATCTGAAAGCATTCTTCAAACTGCTTGGCAAGAAGTTAGTTGGACGTACAATACCATTAACATTACAAGAAAAATTCAGAACATTGAATTGGGAACAGGTGGGAGTAAGGGATAATGGGGAACACCTGAGTACCCTCAGATTTGCTGATGACGTTGCCTTGGTAAGTATGTCAGGGGAGGAATTGCAAAGCATGCTTACCGCACTGCACAAACAGAGTACAACCATGGGACTGAAATATATTATTCCGAAAACAAAAGTATTGATCAATACCCTTGGGAGAACACAGCGGTTTGAGATAGGTGGTGAGGCCGCGGAAGTAGTAGGCAAATATATCTACTTAGGCCAAGTTGTGACACCGGATCCCCAACCATGAGGCAGAGATAATTCGAAGGATAAGAATGGGTGGAGTTCATTCGGCAGGCATTCCCAGATGACGAATGGCAGCCTACCATTGTCCCTTAAGAAGAAAGTGTATGAAAGCTGCGTCTTACCGGTACTCACCTACGGGGTGGAAACTTGGAGGCTCACTAAGAGGGGTCAACTTAAATTGAGAACGACTTAGGGGGCAATGGAGCAGAAATGATAGGTTGTAACATTAAGGGACAAGAAGAGAGCGGAGTGGGTGAGGGAACAAGCGCGTGTTAAGGACAAATTAGTAGAAAGTAAGAAGAAATGGACGTGGGCAGGGCATTTATAGCGAAGGCAATATAACCGTTCGTCATTTAGGGTAACGAGTGGATCCCTAGAGAAGGCATGCTTTGCAGGGGGTGACAGAAAGTTAGATGGGTAGATGAGATCAAGAAGTCTGCGAGGATAAATTGGTTGCAGTTAGCACATGACCGGGGTAATTGGAGAATTAATGGGAGAGGCCGTTGCCCTGCAGTGGACCTGGATAGGCTGGTGATGACGGATGATGATAACAATAACATGCTGAGACGTCTTGCAAGAAGGTGCGCAGATGTATTGCAAGCACTCAATTAGCAAACTATAAGCGTCGCCTTACCACTGCGGCAAGGCTTTCTTCACGTAGGCTTTCATGAAGACGTTCCGGCTGGGACGCCTCGGAGAAGTTTAATTACGATGCGCAGCACGTTTACTTTTCCAAAAGGCTTTGCTCTATTTCATGGGCCTTCACGGGGGAGAAATGCTCATGATTTTCTACGAAGTAAATATCTATCCACTTCTTCGGCTCTTACCACCCCTATTACGTTATTACCATCAACAACCAAAACAATCGCCTACAAACAAAAAACGTATGACGACGACCTCCCATTTCCACTTGCAGAAGAATATGCCCTACGCCGCTCAAGTGTTCGCCAATCAATTTCTCGATTTCATTCCTCCATCGTGGTATTAGCCTTCCCGTTCTACCAGTACAGTTCATTGATAATCGCCTTTGGCCATTATTATTCTCTGAATGTGAGTTATTCTCGTTACAAGGCCAGCCCATGTTCATTTTTTTAACTGTCATGTAATAGCGTATGCTCCCAGAGGCTCTTAACCAGTCTCGACTTTTTACTCATAACATATTTCATACCATGGGTGGTTCGACCGATCTAAGTGTGCTTTCCAAATGTTTCGTGAGGCGCCAAAAGTTCAGCTACGTATGTCCTCATCGGTAGTATGCGCTGAATGCATATTTTTTGAATGAGAGCGGCACGCTTCTTTTGAGTATTTGGGAGTGTTTGAGGAGTGCCCCCCCCACCTTTAACTATTCTGCGGCGGATTTCATTCTCGTAGTTGCGTCAGCCCCAACCTTCTTTCTAACATACTCCTTCTTTATGTTACCTTTTTCTAACATTGTATAATTTCTTCGTACATTCTGATATTGCCCTGAAGAGGGCGCTTACCACATGGTTATTTCTTATTTCTTTAAATTGTGTCACATGTATTTTGAGCATTAAATCCGTGCTTTCGCATTGTAGGTTTCAAGCTTGCTTGCAGGGTTTTTGCTGTCTTTCTCAGCCATAGTATGTCATCTGAAAACCTCAAAAGACCCAAGCGTTCTCTGTTCATTGGTAATACTGTGTTTCCCCAGGGAATCTTTCCGAATACAATACCCAAATATGCCGCGAACAGTTTTAGCGAAATTGTATCTCCCGGTCTTATTCCTGTCGCATCAGAATTTATCGGCTTGCTTGTGGAAGGTTATCCTGCGCGTACATTCTTTATTTCAGGTACCTAGAACTCTAATGTAGGTCTCTTGTATTGCCTTGTCTATGGATGAATTTCGCACGGGTGCAGTGTTCACCGAGTGAACCGTTTTCTCATAGTGTGCCAGTGTCTACTCAGTCAACTGTTTTGTCATAGTCTATAAATGACATTTAACGGGTTTTTTTATAGCCTCCACAATTTACTTTCACATGATCGACAACATGAATGCGGTCCTTGGTTTAGTAGTCTTTCCCAAATCCAGCTTGCTCTGTGCGTTTTAAGGAATTCATGCAGCCCCTGTGCGCAGAACTATTAATTGTGTAAAGGACTGCGAATAGAATGATGGGTGTGTAATTCTTAAGGTCATTGGTATCTCCTGTTATGAGACAAAATATGCTTGGTGTTTTTTGTGGCTGTACGCAATGTTTGTGTCTTTAAGCATTCCGGCAATATGGCAGCAAGCTTTTTCAGTCTAAAATCTCCTCCCTTCTTCAAAAGATCAACAGTTATGCCATCGTCACATGCAGCTTTTCCTTTTCGTTGCTTTTGAAAGCTTTTTCGAGTTATTCTAAGGTTAGCGGCTGGAATCCGCTTGTACCCTCAGTAGTTTCCCCTTGTCTAGCATTGCTTGTATACAGTCAGATGTAGAATCGTGCGGATACCTGTATTAACTTGCACACATCGTCCGAAATGTTGCCTTGCTCGTTATTGGGTGCGCACAGCTGACAAACAACAAGTGCTGCCCTTGTAGCACGTTAGCCTCCTTTTCTTCCCAGCACCCAATGTT
The DNA here is from genome assembly GCA_013339765.2 of Haemaphysalis longicornis. Lineage (NCBI taxonomy): Eukaryota > Metazoa > Arthropoda > Arachnida > Ixodida > Ixodidae > Haemaphysalis > Haemaphysalis longicornis. The sequence continues at coordinate 21,585 of JABSTR010002214.1, forward strand.
CCGAGAGGCACATACCCAAACAGGGGGAATGTACCATGCATGCGGCATTACTCCCTCCCCTGAGAAAGCATCGTACCGTTGCATCGCCCGGTTCTAGGTCCAGAGGGTCGCAAAGCAAACACAGCAGTTCATGATATAGCGGAACGGGTGTAATACGGCTTCATTCGTGCTACGTGAATGATGTCGGACTGTGACGCGGTGAAAGGAGAACGTACCGTGCCCTCAGAAAGGAACTTCGTTTTTGACGTCGCTTGTGTCGCGCAGAACCTTGTAGGGACGACAGTAGCGACGCATCAATTTTTCAGAGTAACTCCTCAGGCGCACATGGGTCCACACCCAGACAAAGTTCTATTGCTCGACAGTTAAGTTTTATGTGGCACGCAATGTACGTCCGTGTTTCGTTTACTTGCTGATATCGAATGCACTTGCGAGCTAGCGGCCCTATGGCCTTTGCGCGCGGTGCGATTTGTTCGGCGTCTCTGGGGATGACAGAACACTCCTCAGGTAAAATGATCAAATCCAACATTGTCAGGACGTCTCACCATTAACCAAGCGAGGCGGTGGTGAAACGTGTGGTTTCCTGTGGCACCTTATTGTAGCCGAAGGTCACTTATGGAAGTATGTTTTCCTCGCTCTGGGGGTCGACGTCAAAATACATAGAGGGCATATCGGAAATGGTGGCGTTTAGACGCTCTATTAGTTAATTCGCTTACAGGTGGTTGCAGTTGTCCTGAGGCGGCTCGTGCGGCTGAGCTGTAACACTTCTTTAAGAAGCGGCGCTGTGAATGCAGCTCCTGGGAACGCAAGTGAAGCTGTCGGTGCAGCAAGACCAAGTAGGATGTTCTTTTTAAAGAACTTGGCGACTTCTGTGGCTGTGCTTTGGGTAAACGCCTTTGTTTCACAGTAATGCGTCAGGTAGACCGTAGCGATGATCCCAGAAACCCAGAGGACCCAGAAGATCCATAGGACCTTCTGATCTAAAAGGACCCGAAGATCCATACCGAACTGCTGAAACAGTATTTTTTGGAGGGTGAAACGGTCGGAGTAGTCTAGCGTGCTTTTCGGGCGCAGTTTTTAGCCTCTGGCAGTCTAGACAAATTTTACGCTCGGCCTGACATCGACCCAAAGGATTGGACCGTAATACCGGAGGCGTATGCGGGCTAAGGTACGAGCGAAGCCGAGATGTCCGAAGACGGTTCATTGTGACAGACCTACAGTATTTCTTGCTGTAGTGCGTTTTGGTGGCACAAGCAAGGAGGTTGTTTCCATGGCATCAACCTTTTTTACACAATGTTTTTGCCTAGGCCAATGATGTACGGCCCCGTGCGAAAGGTTTGGGTAGCTGAGAAGTAGATCCTTCAAGGTAGTCGTGACTGACTGAAGTTCCAGGTCATCTCGTTGGTCTTGAGCAAGGTCAGAAGTAGTGACGGCTCCAATAAACCTCCATCATCGTCTTCCTCCGTAGAAATTTTATCGATTTGGGCGTGGGAGAGGCATTCTACGTCGCTGTGTTTACAGCTGGGCTTGTCGATGCGACTATAAAAACTGTAGCCTGAGACCTTAGCGAGTGAGGCGTCCCGAAGGGTCTTTCAGGTTGACCAACCAGCACAGAGAGTGATGGTCAGTAGCCACCTTGAAAGGTCGTCCATAGAGATATGGCGGAAATTTGGTGACATTCCACACGACAGCCAAGCATTACTTCTTGGTTGTAGAGTAGTTGGCTTCGACGCTTAACAGAGTTCCTTAAAGCTCGTATAAGCGTCTCGCCGCGGTACAAGTACTGCACCTAACCCGTGTTTGCTGTATCAGAATGCTGTTCAGTGTCAGCGTCATCGTCAAAGTTGCCGAGCACAGGTGAACTGTGCAAGCTACTTTTGAGTTCGTCGAACAGGTGCGCACTCTTTTGGGCTCAACTGAACGGTATGTCGTTCATTGTTAGGCGAGTTAAGTGCTCGGCTTTGTCGGAAAAGTTCGACAAAGTGGCGAGAGTACACGCAGAGAACCAGCAAACGGCGTACGGCGTTGTTGTCGCTTTACCATGGGAGAGCGGTGACTTCAGACACCTTGTCCGGGTCAGGGTGCACGCGTTGAAAGGTAAAAAGGCGGCCTAAAATTTTCGGCACTTCGTACCCAAAGTTGCACTTCTCTAGTTTCAACGACAGTTGGGTGGATCAGATAGCCTCAAGAACAGCTCTTAGACGCACTAGGTGCTGTTCTTCGAACGTTCTAGAAAATTACCACGTCGTCCAAATATACAAGGCATGTCTGCCAGTTTCGTCCAGATAGACCAGCGTACATTATTCCATAGAAAGTGGTGGGGGCAGATCACAAAATATCGCAAGTACGTCAAATTCGTAGAGGCTATACATAGTAACGAAATCTGTTTTTTTTTGCCGTCTCGTTCATCTACTAAAATTTTACAATAACCGCTGCGCCAATGAATTGTTGAGAAAAATATAGCCTGGCGCAACGCGTCCAATCAATACAAAGTGATCAGTACAAGGAAAAGCATAAACGTCTTTCTTGTCACTTTGGTAATCTACCGGTAGCCAAAGCAAAAACGAAGAGTACCGTCTTTTTTCTCAACAGCGACGACCGGGATGCCCACGGAGTTGTCAACGGCTGGATGACGTCTTCTCAGAGCATTTGTTTACTTGGCTACGAATAGCATAACATTTTTTTGTTCAAACTGTTTAAGGGTGCTCATGAACGGGTCGCTCGTCTTCGTCGTTGTGTATGTGATGCTTATCGGCGTTTGTATGTCGCACTTTAGACGTTACAGCATAACAGTCGCTCAACTACCTGAGAACATTGCAAAGGTATTCATTTTGTGACATCGCCAGGTCAGGGTTTACGTCATTTTGGCAACCTGACTGCATCAAGTTATGCAACCGCTCGTTTTTGTGAAAAATACCTGTGTTTGGTGCTGAAGTCCACCAGCAGTATTTCTATTCATCGTTTGCTGTTGTCGGCAAGGTCACTCGCTCCGCAGCGATGTAGGAATTTGTTCTGCGATAACCCAACTGACAGGTGATTGCTGGCGCTCCTGAGTTACAAAACATACTCGTTCGGGGAGGTTAGGTAACAATTCCTTCGCTATAGTACAATGCAGTCCCAGAAAGCGCACTTTCGTCGTCGACAGATAGAGGATTCGAAACTGTAACCAAATGGTGGCGCAAGTCGGCCACGGCCTCGCATTCGCGGAGAGATTCCAAACCGAAATATAGTTTTTTTCGAGCATTCCCGCACTACGCCAAAGAGACCGGGACAGTCGATTCTTGAATATTGAGTTCGTGCGGTGCACACACCAATCGCACAAAAAGGTGGCCACCAGCTGTGCGGATTGGTGTTCCACACTAAGGCGTCGTAACGTTACGCAGCTTCGACACAGTGACCAGCCAATGACAGAATAGACGGCGCAGGTATCAATCTAAGCAGCGACAGAACAGCTCACCTTCTCCACAAGGGAAGGACAGGGGCCGATTGTCAGATACGCGTCACAGTCACTTTCCGCTCAACACGTCTTGGTTTATACCGTGTGGCCTGGTTCAACATGGGCCTCAAGCGCTGTGTAACAGTGGCAAAACCTGGGCGGTGCAGAGGTTGGCGTGCGCAGCACATCCGTGTAAGTGCAATTTTGCACTGTTGGATTGACATGGGATACACATCCGTGTACTTTAGAACAGGGCTTTCAACAAAACACGCCAACACATAACTGACGTCGATGAAATCAAGACCGCTGGAACTATGACAACAACATGTTACTCAGAAAGGTCACTAAGATATTTCACCGGATAGCACTGATCCAAAAAAAACAAAAATATGTAGTACACGAGTGTACGCGAATGCGGCGCTGTGAAGAAGCTACTGTGGTTACACCACTTTCACAAACGACACTTAGCAGTCGTTTTTGAAGAGAGATTTGGTTATTGCACGCCATTTCCAGTAACATTTTCACCCAATACCACCGTCAAACAGGAGCTATCGGGATCCGTTAAGGGCAGAGACGGCCCGAGTAAATAAGGTGACACCAGTCGCCTGGGAAAAGCCGATTTTCAACGTACTTCAGCGTTCGTGACTTTTTGCGGCTTGGCGGCGCACGCACAGTCGATGTTCCCTTTTGGTCTTGACCCAGCTCCACCTTACCGTCAAGGGCTTCCGTGTGCGCTCGAGTTTTTGTAGTAGTAAAAGCTAAAACTCCTCTTATATGGGTAGCCTAATTGCCTAGCCAGTCTACCAGCTAACGTCTCTACATAGACCTCTCCTTCGAGAGTTCCGACTCGTCAAAACTCTGAGTGCCAAATATGGAGCGTCAAGCAAACCTGCCTGTTACGATCACAGCTGCACCACCAACAGTATGGATGCTCTTCTGCACCTCCACCCTACCTGGGGCCCGCTGGTGCAGCCATGCTGATGGCGACGAACGTGTCCCAGTCGTGCCAAAGCAGTACCTAAGTGTGGTGCTCATTGTAGTGATGCCACTGATGTCAACGCCCCTGAAGAACACGGGCCTCTCTAGAGAGTAACGCCAAACACGTTCACCCGTCGACAAGTTTTCTCTGGTCAAAATTATGATATATGTATAAATAGTTGGAGAAAGACTCCGAATCAGCATAAATTTATGTAAGTCAAGCGAATTCCTAAAGTTAGAGATGGCGCGGAAACTTTTTTAACTGGTTTTAATACAAAGCTTTCTACCTCTATCTTCCAATAATTCTTTTGCTGAACGCGGGAGACAATAAATTCCAAACCGGCGGAGGTGGTGGCGCGGGAATGGAAGAAAGGTTTACCACAAAGCACACTGTATATGGGCGGGGCAAATTACTGAACCTTCATCGTGCAGAGTTCCTGCTCGCTGGCCGGTGCGTCAGCGGTGCAGCTTTCTCGTCTGCTTTAACGACGGTGGTTTTGGTCCCGTTTTGGCGCAGCTTCAGTTCACGGCGCGTTTCCTTTGCACGCCTTGATTACCTTGTCGACGGCACCTCCTGGGTGACCCGGACCCCGACAGAATCAAGGGGTTATATGGCAAATATACGTTTGCGATTCTTCTGAATTGCGCGAAAACTCAATTTATAGACCACGCACAGACATCTGGCCGCTACATAAACGCTTCATTTTGTGCACTACTTGCAACGAATAAGACTCGGTTTTTAGATTGATGAATACCGATTCCGTTGTGTTTTGATAGGTGTTTACACAAGTTGGACGGAGCAACTGGTCCTGAATAAAAACGATTAGAAAGTTCACTACGCCTTCTCGCAATTCTCAAACATAGTAAACTAACTAGTTTAAATCAGTATAAATGGGAATCACTAAGCTCACATGCGCATTTTGTTTTGATGTGTACTCATGAGTGGCGCGGGGATGCAGGCCAGGGCTAGCACATCAGGATAGCTAGGTTATGCTGTCTCACCCTTGAAAATACGCTCCTCTCAATTTTCTTTCAGCGGACGCCAGTAGTACTCCGGCGGCGGCGCTGACCACTCCACATGGCCGTTGCTGACGCTGCTGCGTTTCGCGAGGCCGCTCCCGTGGATTTCAAGTAGCGGCTACCAGAATCCTTCGTTTTACTATTTGTAGGGCAAAGTATGTGTAGTCGAGGGACGTCGTATTGGCTGTTGTGGGTGTCGTTTCAACCGTTGATTTCCAACCAACTTCTCCTAGAAATAGTTCAAGTGGCTGTAGCACCACGAGAAAAGAAAGACCAACAGAAATGGCAGCTCTACAGGAGTACGCGATATCGCACATTACACTGCCTACAACGAGGTAGAACTTCCACGAAAAACTACGTATTTAACTACGAGTTGATGGGTCATGGCCCAAACCAGACAACAGCGACCGGTGCGATAAGACTACTTGCATGATGATAACATTAGGAGAAGTTTCTTACTACGGAGACCGAACGTCTGGAATGCAGGCTGATGGTAGTCGAAAAATTATTAGGCTTTGTAGTGCAACGTCCTTCGGAGAATTGTCAAACGAGGCCAACGCAAAACGAAGCAATCGCAGTTCTAATACACATGTGATGCCATCGGCATTGTCACTTTACAGTACCACGGCAGCAACGGTGACTAGAAAGCTAATATCTGGAATTGCAGGTTTTATTGTGTCTTTGAGAAAATCACTTGTAACCTAAACCAACGAAGGAAAACTGGGCAGAATATAGAGGGATGCCGTTAATAAACACGTGATGTTCTCGGTAAGAGTGCGAAATGCGAGACACTGGGAGACCAGGTTTCTTTACGTTGTTTATTTGAGGGACAAGATATAATATACCAGCGACTGGCCGGAAAGGCATCAGAGCACGAGCCATGGTGTCATCTATTGCTATATTTTGTACAAGCATGGAGAGTGTATTTTTGAAAATTTTTAATGAATGCTAGTTGTGATCATTGGGCATGGGTTTGTATAATGTCGTTACCGATATTTTCGTATTTCCCTCGTGAACATATTGGGCTCTGTTAAGGACTAGGGCACCTTCTTTATTTGGGAGGTATTAAAAAACGGGACAGTTTCCGAGGTCTCCAATGTCTTTTCTTTGCGGTTCATGCTGCGACGCAAACGAATTTGCTTTTGGTAAACTTTCGAACGTCAGGGTATAGACTTTTATTCTACATCTCGAGTCGATTTTTACGGTACGTAGAAAAGGTGTAGCGCTTGTATCTAGGTACTGGACTGTGGGCGTCATCCGCTGTCAAAACATCGTTATAGTACACTCCCAGCCTCAAATGTCCGGCGAAGTTATGTACGTCATTCAGAAGTTAAAACGTAAGAAAACCCGAGTAGCCCAGCAAAGAAAGTGGAGGCCCTGTGATAATGCGTTTATCTTAGCTCGGCGTACGGCACTGCTTGAAAGGTCCCTGACATTTCCGCTGAGCTTTTCCTTCTGTTGGCAGATGAGGTAAACTCACTTTAAATGGCATTTAACAGAGCGTGTGGGAAGTAAGTACTCAAGAGTTTATCACAGTGCTGGTGAGTTTTTGAGAGAGTAATGACAGAGTGCGAAGATTTGCTTACAACTGCTGCAGCTTTGCTTATTCTGCGCGTGTAGGCATGCAAGAATTCTCATCTAAATAAAAACTACGGACTTTTGTTTTCGATATCGCCGAAGCGTTTTCTGTTAAGAAGTTGCGTAAAGGTACGAACCTATTTCGCTTAGCACATGAATAAGCGTTTCCTCTTCCCTTTGGAAAATTAACGCACGCTTTGCAAATGTCTCAAATCAATTTCAATCACTCCAAAAATGCCTTATCAAGTACTTATAAGGATCTTTGAACAGCGGGGTCGTTTGATCTTGCAATTGGTCCGCTGGCGTCAAAAATAAAAACAGTTGCAGAGGCATATATGTTTGTATCCCAAGATGTAAGGCGCGATAGCGGTACTTCGACTGACACGAGCGGGTCCGTCCACAGCAGCAGCATTTCGGCGCTATGCTTCACGAGAATTAAACGTTATTCAAAAGCGAAATATTGACAACCAAGATTTTTATTCGCCCTGTCAAGGGAAGAGAAACGGTCCCTGCGCTTCTGTGGCTAAAAATGTGGATGTGAATGGTTGCAATTGCGAAATGTTAGTCAGTAAGTACGAGGAAAAGGCAGTGTCAGTGTATAAACATGTTTATTCTATTATGTCTAGGCCGGGCTGAACAATCTTGCATTTTCAGAGAGAGAGAGAGAAAGAGAGAAGATCTTTGTTCAGGAAGAAATAGTTGTGGTTTAGGAAACGGGTGGTAGAGATGGTAGGGAGCTAAAAGGTGGAATCTGAGTCTACGGCACCAGATGCAGCAGCCTTCCCTTCTCCTCTCAATCAGCTCGCACTGATCTTGAAGTAACGAGCTGGTCAAATCTGCCTCCCATGCCTCGAAGAAGTGAAACGGGCTATGTTTGAGTTGTTCTCCGTGGCCGTGCCCTTGGACATGGCTAGGTTGCGTGCAAAAGGATGGAGCTTTCCTATGTTAGCAGAGTTTTAAGTAATGTCTGAGGCATTTAAGTAATGTCGGCATTGAGGCCACATTGGAGCAAGGAGAAAGATTTTGGTAGTAAGCATAGGATTAGGGTTATTAATTAAAGTTTTTTGAAGAGGGCAATGTCGCCGACAGGGTAACATGGAGCGTCGTATATGAGCTCTTGTGCATCTTGCATACTGCGCCATTCACTTCCGGACCCTTTGATCTGGCTGTCCAAGTGCCTTGTTTACTTTCTGCATGATGGATAGAAATATCTTACCGAAGCGCGTGGTAATAATCTGCATACAGGAAGCTGTATAACGTCCTTTGTAAATCTTAGACCAAAAGGATGGCTCTAACTTCCACTTCTTTGTTCCTGTATGATGGAGAGTCATGCAGCCGCAAAGGTTGCGAGAGTAGTCAACTATGACAATTGCAGCCTCGGGATTTCGGAAATCCCGCATTCGGTGCATACTGTGGTCTCATGATACGGAAACTTTCCCCCAATGAACTTGGGCCAGCTATACCGCCACTTCTTGTGTAGGATTACATCCATAATTTTGCTAGAGAGAGTTTTTATGAGGGGTCGCTTACCGGTGCAATATCTATCGTGGCGTGAAGTAATTTCCATTCAAAAGGAGGGGGGCGGTGCCTGTTTTTTTTCAAAGGAGGTATGATGGCTCCCACCAATTTTGTTCTTACATATGCTTACGTTTTGCGAGCAGAATGGTTTACTCGGATTTCTTGAAATGCGTTAGGACGACACAAGTTGAGGACCTATACTCGGCCGTCATTATCACCAACAACCTATTTAGGACGACTACAGCGGGAAACGTCTCTCCCATTGACCATCACCCGCTGTTTTCCTGTGCTTCTTGAGAATATTCTTTGGTCTGAATACCGCTATTTTATCGCTCCATCGCGTAAACAGCGGTTACCTTATTCCAGACAGAGGCATTTTCATTCTATTACCGTGGTGGTTCAGAGTTTTTTACTTCTCAGGGTAAAAATTTCTACGTTGAGAACTGCTTTATACGCTGCCATAACGATGGTGTTTCTTTCACTTTCTTTGGTGCGGGTAAATTTGTGGTATGGCGGCTCTGCAATATCCTGTGAATGATTGGTAAGTGCATGAGTCTTATCGTTTCTTGCCCTTTTTCTTGCTGTTTACTGGGTTGGAGGTTTTGCTTTAGGCAACAATTGGTAAAAGTTTCCTGTCTTTTCGTGATTTTGCGAGGAGAACTACCAACTTGTCTAGAATGCCGCCGAGAATTTTTACGTAGCTGTTCTCTGGAAAGATATTCGTAGGTATTTTTAAGTTGATGTTTAAATTTACCGCATTGCGCTATTGTCGTTTAATTAACGAGATTGTAGCAGAGACAACCGTGGGAATGTAGAAAAGTATTTTGAAAACATGGTAATTAGGGCAAACGCGAGACACTTTTTTTGGGGGGGGGGGGGATTGCATAGCAATATCTGCGTGCAAAATAACATGGCCCGCAGTCACAGAATACCTTCAGTAGAAAGATCGTAAATCTATTTTAAGTGCAATTGCTCGTCCCCTACGAAGGGAGAGACGCCACCCGCTCTGCTATTTTTCCAGCATTGAAACATTAGTGCAAGCTAAATCAGTTTTGTCTTGTTGCGCAGAAAAAGTTCGGCAGTGGCAGGCCGTCAAACCCAAAGTCTTCGTCGTCAAACCCGGCAGGCCGTCAAAGCGGGCAGTCAAGTACCATGCAAATGCGGAGACACGAAATTCGGAACGTATGCGCTTTTCAGTATTCTTTTTACCAGTATCAACGTTTGTGGAACACGATAGGATTCTTCGTAATAGGCCTTTTTGTATAGTAGTAAATGGTTGCTATGCTGATCGTGTGAAGTGTGAGCGGGCTGTAGGCATGGGTGGCTCAATTCTGGTCGAAAAGCACTGCAAGCCAGCTGCTGGCTTTACCATGGCTCGGCGGTGGCTGAAAATTACGCCTACCTCCCCTCGCGGGATCCTTGGTGTGATGCGACGCTGAGGGGGGTTCAAGTGCAAGCAGAGAGCAACCGTCGACCGAAAGGCCGTAGGAGAGCGGCACACCGGTTATATGCGGAGCGCGCCCGAACGAGAGGAGACCGCGGAAGAGAGAGTACTGCACATGCGCCGGCGCCAGTGCGTCTGCCGCGGCTATGACGCAACACAATCCAGCAATCCACTTATTTCTAATCCAATCCAATCCAAATCCAAATCCAATCCAATCCAATCCAGCCAAGCCAAGCAAAGCCAATTCATTCGAATCCAATCTAATGCCCATCGCGAGAGAGGGGTATCGGAGAGGAGAGGGGGTGAGCGGCGGAGAGCGCAGCGCGCGCGTCTAGGAGAATGGGGGAGGGTCGGACGCCGACAACAACGCCGACGACGCTGCATGGACAAGGCGAGGAGTGAATGAGATGTAGTCGCATCTAATAAAGGCGTCCGGCGGGGGTGCGGCATGCTGCAGGCGCGACGCTCGTGGGGCAACCTCGGTATTCGGCCCTAGCTGGCCATCGGCGCCTCGAACCGGCGGTTTTATGCATGCTGCAGCAATATCCTCGTGCGATGACTTCCGGGTTGAGCTATATATTTAAAGTTTGATGTTCTTGGGTCACAGAAACATAGTTGTTAAAAAAGCGCCCACTACAACTTAGTGATTATACCTTACACAGTGTCACTCGGGAATCGGGAAGAGGTGGGGGGGTCGCTGCATATGTATCACGGGGACTTTGGCACGACTTTATCCGGAACTTATATTTGTTTAACACATCGTTAATTTCTTGCTGTGCGTTTTAAATGTGTGTCGCAATTTTTGTGGCATGTGGAGACAGAACGCAGTTCTTTTCATTTCGTTTTAATGTGCTGCATACTTTATAATGGCGCAAACTCATTTTTTATGGGTGATAGGAACATAAACATGCTGGCAGTCAACCCCTACGGTAAAGAACTATAAACATGTATTAGCACATATACTTGCCGCGAAATCTTATCGCAGCACTACGCGGCTTAGGGAACAAAGTGCAACGCTTATCGACTTATGCATTTCAATTATATCATCCCTCAATGTATCAGTTGGGTGATAATGGCGATATAAGTGACAATCTCCGAATTTTTTGTTTGGCGCAGACAACACGAGACAGAAAAAAATTCACCAAACGGCTTCTTCTCATAAAAAATCGCCAGACACGCTAGAGTGCTTCCGTGCTCTTATCTTGGCGTCCACTCGGACATCGGTTTCCTGTGAACCTACCCCAATAAGGCTTAGAGTCAGTTTTTCACACAGTTAAAGCTTGTTATGAAGAAGGCATTCCAAAAAAAGTAAAAGTAGTAGAAATTGTGAGAGGCAGATGCGAAAGCCGTGGGTTAATTACTTTTTACTAAAAAAAACAAAAAAAACAAAAACAAAATGTCTCACTCCTTTGTTAAACGCGAGATATGACTGAGTTTGAAGTATTTAAAAATATAAAAATGTACTAATGCCAAACTTACGCTCGCTAAATTATCGTATTACGAACCACTTTTTTTCCGCCTGCCAAAGAAAACGCTAAAAAGCTGGGCAAGAAGTAAATCATTTACCTGCAAGAATAGCAAAACCAATGAGTGTAAACCCGGTAACATCTAAGTCACGATGTATGAGGTGGACATGGTAGCTCAACCTAATATTTCATACAAAGTCAAGAATCTGCTTTGCCAGCTGCTTATGTGGACGGCACACTACTTTTCTGAACCAAAACGCGGGAAATCACTTTTTACTCATTCATACAGCGCCAGAAGAAACAGCAAATATAATAAACGACCTGACCTTGAAACCCAATACTGCTCCTGGATTTGATAACATCCAGGTAGCCCCCCCATTATTGCCCCACGTTGCATATCTGCAACAGGTTGTTTGAAAATGGATGGCGGGCCAGCATTACGCGGCCCGACATGAAAGTTGTCCATACTCTATTCAGTAAGAGTTTTTGCGTCCGAGGGCTTTCCATTCTCTCCGCTTGGCGGCCGCTTGTTGCCGAGAGGAGCCTCTCAAAATGGCCGCTCCCGGACTATGCGACAGCTCCGGCGAAAAGGTATGGCAAAACGTTCCTAGCACCTTTGTGACGCAATATATCTTCCTGAAAATTGTCATGCGTTTATAGTTCTTACTGTTTCATGTCAGGCCTCAAATCTTAGTAGATTGTGCAGAATATTTTTCGGACGTTGTGTGTTGCTCATATGCAACAATGGGCAGTAAGCACCATGCTCCCAGGTGTTGCATATTTGCAATCAAGCGAGAAGTATATTTTGCGGCACTGCGCAGCAGTACAATGATTTATTGAGGGAGTGTCAATATCCAGATTAGCTCGAAATAGCAATTTTAATTCATCTCAGATTATTTTTTTCAATATATTTTTTTTTTTCAGGAACCCCTTGCAATTCCACCGTCCCGCTTTTACGATGTTCCACGAACGCGACCCAAACGATTTGTTCGGAACAATTTGCTTGATCATATCAACCCGAACGAGAGTGATTTCTACTGTGATGACAGCAGTGACGAGGAGTTCAGGTGTTTGGAAAACAATGTCGAAGGAGATGAAGAAGACGACAACTGTGCTGATGATACTTTAGAAAGCAGTGATGCTCCTGTAATTGGCGTAAAATCCAAATGCGCCAATACATGCTTCACGTGGCGAAAAACGCTATTTAACCAGCCGCCAGTGGACTTCCAAGATGAGTTTCCTCTGCCACCAGCCGAACCCCTGACAGCATTGCAGTACTTCGGCATGTCCGTATCTCGAAGTATGATGAAGCAAGTAGTCGAACAGACTAACACATACCATCTGCAGTAGTATGGGACCACTTTAAACATGACAGTCGAGGAGCTTTCTTCTTTGTTGGGAATGTTTTCCAGAATGGGCCTTGTCGATATGCATCGAGTTCGTGCATACTGGGAAAATGACAGCCGGTACGAACTTGTCGCTGAAGTAATGTCCCGCAACAGATTTTGAAAAAATCGCGAGTAGCCTGCATTTCGCCGACAATGACGCAGTCACCGAGGATGTCAAAGAAGACAAGTGTTGGAAAATACGCCCGTGGTTATCAGCCCTAAGAAACAACATGCTGCGTATCCCACAAGAGAAGAAATCGGCATTGGACAAGTCCCTGGTACCATGTCGAGGCAGGTGCCACATACGGCAGTATATGCCTAACAAGCCCAAAAGTAAGTGGTGTTTGTAACTGTGGGCGCGAGCCGGAGAATCTCGCTTGTGTTATGATTTTGACGTGTACCAGCGTTGTAACAAAGGCATGTACGGCGACCAAGAAGGTTACAAGCTGGGACTTGGTGCTGGTGTTGTGCTTCAGCTGTGCTCAAGCTTGCCGGACCGGCAAGGCAACTTGATTGTCACCGACAAGATTTTCACTGGACCTCAACTGGTTTCTGAACTGAGTGAAAAAGGAATATCGTTCATTGGCACAGTTCGTGAGTACCGACTGAAGTCATGCAAACCCATGGATGAGAAGTCCATGAAGAAGAATGGCCGTGGTACCACAGACTGTTCAATAACAGATTGCGGCCAAAAAACAATGGTCTCTGTAAAATGGTTCGATAACAGGACAGTACGCACTGCTATCAAACTGCACCGGCATAGATCCAGTGGTCACAGTAAAAGAGGTGGGACAAAAAGACCCACAAACACATACCGGTGGAGTGCCCAGCCATCATTCCCCAGTACTACTGTTCAATGGGTGGGGTTGACCTTCTTGACAAGATGTGTTTCAGCTACCGCTTTAGCTTGCGTTCAAAGCGATGGTATATGTACCTTTTTTGGCATACTGTGAAGATAGCTGCGATCAACGCGTGGTTTCTTTATAAACGACACGTTCACCAGCGAGGTCATCGTTCGATGCCACTGAGGGAATTTCTAGCCGAACTGGCCACGGCTCTTGTGCTGTTCCGAAAACGGCCCCCAGGAAGACCTTGCATAGAGCTGCCACCACCATCCAAGAAGCAATCAACGATGGTGTTGTATTCGTTCGTTTTGTACCGGCCAGCAAAGCCAGCTGCGCGCGCACCTTTACTTTTTGGCCCTGTGCGCCTTGATTCTCCCTCTCTCCCCCCTCCCTTTCCCCTCTTGATGGCAACGTATAATCACCCTTCTGGCAATAAACGTCGTCGTTGACTGCCCGACCATCGTCTATGCTGCTGCGCTGCGCGCGCCTGTGTTACTACAGTGGCGACGAGCCCAAAAACCGCCCATGCTACTCTGAAAGTTGAAGCCCATGGCCTGCCGCAACAAGTACCGACGACCACCACGACCAGCCTCCAGCTCCCGGTCTTCGACGACACAAGAGATAAGTGGAAAGCGTATTCGGCTGCTGAAGCGTATTTCGAAGCAAATATATTACTGACTCCAAAAGGCAGAGAGCAGTATCTGGTGGCAGCATTCAGCACGGAGACTGTGCAAGTGCTAGCGGGGCTAATTGCACCTCGGATGCCGAATTGCCTTACTTACGCCGAAGCAGTCGCAGCCTTAAATGACTACTATGATCCCAAGCGTCACGAGATAGCAGAAAGCTACAAGTTTTTCACCAGGTGCCAACAAGGAGGGGAGTCGGTGCACGCATTCCTAGTCGAAATACGGCGCATAGCAGACAATTGCAACTTTGGAAGTGTGCTAGACCGGATGTTGAGGGGCCGGATAGTTTGCGTTTGCGGCGTACGCTAAACTAACTTGCGCAAGCAATTACTGGCAAAGAAAGATTTAACCCTCGAGGAGGCTGAAACAATGGCCATTGCAGCCGAGGCAACCGACAGCGATGCCAAAGATATGAGTGCAGAACCGCCGACTGTGCTAAGCCCAAAAATGCAAGCCCATCATCGCTCACCCTCGCGAGGTAATCGTACACGAGGCGCGTCGCATGAGTGCGGCCGATGTGGAAGCACGAAGCACGACGATAATGCCTGCCGCTGGGCTAACGCACGCTGCTATCGCTGTGGGCGACGCGGTCATTTGGCAAAAAAAAAATGCAGCAGCTTCAACTGATGCAAGTGTTGAAAGTCGGGCAGCGAGTGTAAAGGCACTGGCAGTTGAAAGCGCGTCTGTCAACGACGGCCATGGATAGCACACACGTGTGGGACGTTGATTTCAGGAAGAAAAAAATGGGTTGGAACCACCCATATGGCGCACCGTTTCGATGGGGCGACGTAGAACTGGCCATGGAAGTGGATACTGGTTCCCCGGTGTGCGTCGTATCGCGCCAAGTGTACGATCGACACCACGCACAGGGGCCGCGCTTACAACCACCACGAATCAAGCTCTCGTGTTACGCGGGATCGCTTCCGGTGGTGGGTGAACTCGAACTTCCAGTGAAGATAAAAATGTATCTGTTCCTTGTCCGCTGATCGTGCTTGACTGTGCAGGACCCAGCCTATGTGGCCGCGATCTCATTGCTTTGCTTGACAAGACGGGCGTTCCGATTGGAGACCTGACTGCGCCGGACCTTACAAGTGCCGAGCCAAGCGCCAATATGCTGAACCGACTTCTCGGCGAGTTCGAGGATGTTTTCTCAAACAGACCTTGGACTTATCAAAGGTCCACCAGCCAGCCTGAAGCTCAAGGAAGACGGCGACACCAAAATTCTCTAAGCCCAGATCTCTTCCTTACGCCTTCCGCGATAAGGTCTCTCGTGAAATTGATCGGCTGGTGTCACTTGTGTTCTAGCACCTGTGCAACATGCAGAACGGGCTACGCCTATCGTGGTAGTTTTGAAAAAGGACGGAAGTGTGAGGATATGCGGTGATTTTAAGGTCACCCTGAACCCGGCATGTGAGGTGGAGCATTACCCTCTTCCGGTGATAGAGGACATGTTCGCAAGCTTAAACGGAGGAGAATATTTCAGCATCTTGGATTTAAAAGATGCATACAATCAAGTGCCCCTTGACGACGAGTCCAGCGGACTGCGTGTCATTAACACCACACCGCGGCTTTTCGGTTTATAACAGACTTCCGTTTGGAATAGCTTCCACACCGGCTATTTTTCAAAGAAATATTGATGCAGTACTTGGAGGGCTGCCGGGTGTCCAAGCCTGCCTTGACGACGTGCTAGTGTCAGAAAGGAAGAGTGATAACGGAGAGCAGCTCAAGAGAGTGTGGCTCGGTTCCGAGAGCACGGTGTTAAAATTAGGATTGACAAATGCAAGTTTCGGCAGCCTTCCGTCACTTATCTTGGCCATCGTATAGATCGGCAAGGCCTCCACCCCATTGAAAAGAACATAGACGCCGTCATGCAAGCCCAGCGCCCAGTAACGTTAGCGAATTGCGCTCGTTCCTTGGCATGCTCACGTTCTACGCCCATTTCCTGCCCAATATGTCTACTGTGCTCAGCCCTTGTATCAGCTGCGTGGAAAAACGAGCCCGTTGGGAACGGCGGGAACCGCAGCAGACAGCGTTCGAAAAAGAGAAAGCAATTTTGAAGGAATGCGCAACTTCTCGTTCATTTTGATCCCAACAAGGAACTGAAGCTAGAATGTGACGCTTCCCCGTACGGCGTGGGTGCTGTTCTGTTTCACTCGGAGGGAAATGAGCACAGACCAATTGGGTTCCTTCCAGAACGTTAACAAAAGCGGAGAGAGAGATACTTACTCTCAGTTGGAGCGAGAAGCATTGGCACTGATTGTTTGGGTTTCACGTTTCGTGACTACCTCCTAGGTCCGCCATTCACCTCTGGTAACCGACCATCAGCCACTGCTGGGAACTGACTGAAGCCTGACCGCCAACGCAG
>JABSTR010002215.1:0-81592 GCA_013339765.2 Haemaphysalis longicornis
TATATATATATATATATCTATATATCTACTATTATATTATATAAAATGTGTGTGTGTATCAGTATTTCACCGCGAAGTCACATATAGGGCCCAAAGGCAGAATTCTTCCGTTTCCGTCCTATCAACAAACAGCACGCACTTTATTTGTGGGAATGGAGGGAAGAAATTTGTGGGGTGATGGCCATAGGCTCCACACCCTATATGCTAAGAATGCCAACCTCTTCTAGTCCGCCAAACTCGCCCAATATAACTCGATGCCGGTTTCTTAATTTAACTCTGCCAACATGAACTGGATCACCCAAAATTTTAGCTTCATATCCGGTCTGGAGACATTCACGTTGAAGCCACAGACGACTGTTACCTGATTGTGTTGATCATATTTAACCACGAGGCAAAATGCGTGGGCACGAAGTTCTTGATATCAGCTTGGGTGTGCTTGAACCGTAGGGCTTGAACCGTAGCGAAGCTGCAGGATTTCTTTTCTACGTGAGCACTGGAGTACACATCACCACGCATTTGTACAAGTTTGAAATTATTCCTGAACGGCTCCTTTTGGATACCCCGATGATAGTGGCATTACAGTGTCCACGCCACAACTTCAACTGTGCATACCGTGCTAAGTGAACCCCCACAGCGCAGGGAAAAGACTTTATGTGAACCATCTTCCCCTACCCTTTTTCCCATGTCCCACAACAGGGCCTATTGGCCTCCTCCTATAATAGACTCATCCATTCCATTCCATTTACGTTGGGCGGCCGCCGCGAGCCACGCGCTGACAAGCGCTCGGCATTTTCTTGGCATCTTTAACGCGTTACGCGGCGCCACACATTACAGCCAGCTAGAACAGTTCCGCTGTTAAAAACAATGAAGTTTTTACCAACAATAAAGTTTTTACCAACCAAGCTGTTAAAAAATGATGGTGTGGGGGAAGGTTGGGGGAGTAGGATGAAGAGGGGCGGAAGGAAGAATGGGAGGAAGAGAGGCCTTCGAGATTCAAACCCCTGAAAATTTGATTTTAATTGTTTTAAAAAACGGCAACCTTTTTTTGGCTACTGTTGGGAATGACCTTCCCACCTCCGCCGCCAAGGTTGTGACTCGCATCCCAGCTTGTTAGCGATGTTGGGAATCAGCCATCCCAACGCTGTCTCCGCTGTTGGGACCGGGCTCGCTCACCGCAGCCACCACTGTTGCGATTCGCCATCGGAGCGCGGCCACCGGTGTAGCGGCGTTGCCATGCTCCGTCCCCTATCGACGCGGCGCAGAGCAGAGCGATGAAGTTCTCGAGCCGACGAAAAGTTGAAGTAACATTTATATACAGTATGTACAAGGGCAAGCAAACGTTACATGACTCACACAAAGGCGACAGCACCTCTCCACTCGGTGCCTCCGAAGAAACAGGTGCCGAAAAATGTCTCCGAGGAATGCCGACGATGTCTCCGGGCGGGTTTTTATACCCCCGGAAGTTTGTTGGCGCCCCGAGAAGTTTGAATCGCTCAATCAGGACTCTCGCTGGCTGAAGTTTGAAATCCGACGAATGGTGCGAAGCGAATGGTTAGTAGCGAATGGTTGTAGCGAATGGTTAGTCAGCCGAGCCGCCCCGATGGGGAAAGGGAGGGCGACGCCCACGCCGTCTCCGCGAGCTCGCCTCTAGGCGAGTAGCGACATGCCCGTTGCTGGACGTTCACCCAATGCAGGATTCGGCCGAGCCGCCGCGACGCAAAAGGAAAGGCGACTCTGCGGCGGGGCAAGTCTGGGCAAGTCGGCCACGGGCGGTTTGGTCTGGTTTGGACGAGGCGTGAATCGGCCCCGCTGTCGGCGCGTCGCCACATGCAACGAATTTGGGCCGGGCGCTCTGGCACAACACTACCTAAACGCGAAAACGCGAAATGTCTCGACTGTCGAATGACCATCCACATACGAAAGCCTTCTCATTAGCACTGACCGTACTGACCAAAGAAGAGTGTCGAGGAGGAATGGAGAGGCGAGGAAGTGGAAAATCGAGGGTAAGGGGAGTAGATAAGCGATATTGAGACGATAGACTTGGAAGGGAACGCACTGGAGCAGGAAAATATAAGCAGGAGAATTGGCGATAATTACGGGATCTCAATGAGTGAGTGAATAAACTTCATTTGCCCAGTCTAACTGAGGGTTGCGGTCCCCCGCTTTACCTAGACGACGGACAGGTATCTGCGGGTCCCCAGCGGCGCCCGAGGCGAAATCGGACTATATAACGGTGCATTGCTGTTAGCTGTCGCCATCTTTAATCCGTGCAGTTCGGCGGCGTCTTCGGCCAGCTTTACCATGGCAAGCTGGGCGTTCTCCCGACTGTTTTGAAGCGCAGTCTCCCATTCAAGGTGATCTTTAATTAATAAAGCGCTTGTGTGTGCAACGCCACAAGATGTGTGCTAGTGTGGCCATGCGGAGCATGTTAGGGGTGAATCTTGTTAAATATAGTACGGGGTTGGGGAAGGAGCAGCATATCCTGCGTGTTGATGCTTGGTTGCGTTTGAGGGATGGTCGGGCTGCGGATACGTTTTCCGCCCTTGTAGTGGTAGATGATTTCGCTGTAGCTGAGGGGCTGTTCGAGTGGGTGGGGAAGTTCGGCTCGGTACTGTCGTGCGTGTTCGCAACCCACCTCGTGGGCTTGTTTGTTACTGTCCAGCCCGAAGTGCGCTGGGGCCCAAATCAGAGATTTATGGGGGTCCGCAGCATGAGATTAGAGAGAGAAAACCTATTGGAAGGGCACGAGGTACAGGGAGAGAAGGGAAGAGAGGATCGAGGAGAAATTTAGATGAAAAAAAGTTTATAGTAGTATAAAAGGTCAGGCTGAAGCGGATCGGAAGTAGTGCTGCTGGAAGGCGACTTGGAAGGGAACAGAGGGGGAGGAAAGGTGAAGTGGTGATGGTAGCAGAGGAGGGATCGATGGAGTGGGTTAGAGAGGGAGAAGGGAAGATGGTGAGAAAAGTAGAAGAATATAAGGGAATGATATGGAGGCGGAGCTAGCTAGGATTAGGGATCGGTCAATTTAAAATATGAAAGGGGTGATGGAGGGAGCGAAAGAAAGGACGATGGGCGGTGACGAAGAGAACTGGTGGGAGAGAATGCATGTAGGGGGAGGGATAAAGGAAAGGAAAAATAAGTGATACAGAGATGCGGAAAAGGAAGTAAGGATAAGTGAGGTTTCTGAGTAGTAGAGGGTGAGCAATAGGAGTGCAGCAAGAGGGCAAAGGGAAGAGAAGTACTCGAGGAGAGGGAATGTGGAGGAAGTAACTGATATGAGGGGAGGGAAAGATGGAGGTTGGCGGAACGAGTGGAAGAAGGCTGGGCGCCAATGAGGAGACGAATGTGAGGAGGGAGATGGTAAGAAGACTTAATCGGGAAAGGGAAAGCACAGGAATTTATACACCCCCCCCCAAAAAAAATCCACAACCACTCTACCCAGGAATTTATACACACACCCCCACCAGCCCCCCCCCTCCAAGAGGATTTCGACACCCCCCCCCCCCCCAAAAAAAAAAAAAACGAAATTCTGGATAAACCTCTGAGAAGGTGTACTGCAGAGGAGTGGTGAGGAATAATCTTGAAGCAAGGGAACCGGAGGGGTAAAAGGGGGGGGGGGGGGCAGGAAAGGTATACAATTTAGTCAAAGGTAATAAATGGAGGAGAGGAGACACCGGGGAGGTAAATGATAGAACCGGAGGGAAGAGCTTGAGGAGCAGCTGAAGACATCAGTAGGATAAGGAATTGTGCTAGTTGGTTTTGCATGATGACTGACTGCGCTTTGGGTAACAAGGTACACAATTTAAGGAAGACAGCCTGAGCGCATTGTGTGCCTGGTAATCCAAAGCGCAGTCAATCATCAGCCCAAGACAGATCCATACAGCTGCTGAATGCCACTCATGCTTCTCTATCCACAATAAGGCATGGGCAGGCAATACACTATCGACTTTGGACAACATTTGCAGTGAAAGAAACAGAAACGCAGACAGTTTTTTCAGTGCCAGTTGCTTCACCCACTTAACAATGGGAGTGCTTGGTACGACCAATCCTCCAACTAACTGTTAGATTGTGCCACTAGCTTAACCACACTAGTTGTAGCTCAACAACACATCGAGAACAGCTGGTGCACGGTTAACAAGGCTCAAAACTGTGGAGGCAGAGCCACTGGTGCTGTACACAGGGGGTGGGGGGGAATGGTGTTGCATTCGGGCAGGCGCCGTCATGCGAGAGGTAGCGTGGTGGTTGAGCGCGGCCAGAAAATGTTGCTGCCTTGGAGAAGACCAGAAGCCGAAGGCAAACTTAACTGGCTTACTGCATGGCAAGAGATGGGCCGAAGCAAGAAAGGTACAATGCCCCAATAAGCCAGGTTACAGTACAGGACTCGAGCAGAGTGAGAGAATTGATTCGCTGCTCCAACAGGAATGAAATTCTGCGCCTGGGGCCCCGCTATTTATACCCAAAGCGCTAATTAATGGTCAAACCAGCCTTCCCTCTGGTTTTTGCACACAACGCGACATGGTACAGACACCCACAAGCTCTTTCCAGAGTTCGTGAGGGGTCATTAGTAGTGGCGAACGCTGGGTTCGAGAGAGAGGGGTGCGAGAGAGGGCTTCCCCGCTGCGGCTTACCGTGTCCTTCGGACGTGTTACTCTCAGCGCCAGCCGCCGAATGTTTGTATCACGCTGACAGCGAGGCAGCGCGATGTGGCCGGCAGGCGCGCAGCGATCGGCTACCGGCGGCCGCCGTTCGCTCCGCTGCCGTCCCAATCGCCCGTTAGAGCGTAAGTTGAAAAGGGGGCGTGGCCGCGTTTTTCGCCGCACCGCGGCGCGCGTAGCCTAAGGTCGCTAGGTCGCTTTCCCTGGCGCGGGCGGGCGCAGAGGACGAAAACTCGGCCTTCGCAGCCTGTGTGCGACGTTTAATAATAAAAAATAAAAAAAGTTACCGCACACCAATGCAGGAGAAAGGTAGAAGTAGTACTACTTCTACCTTTGCTGGTGCAATTAGGGTAGTTACTAGTGCCTTTGAATTTTCGACGTAGACTATGCCCGGGGTGATGCATATGTGAATTCATTGCACAGCAGTATTCTTTTTTGTAGTCACGCATGGTTCCAAAACACAACACGTTTTCCGGTTTTATTTCTGAAAATCTCGTACATGTTGTTTGGAACGCACGGAACGCATATTCCGTGCGTTCCGAGCAAAAACCAAATTATGGGAACTCAACCGACCAAAATCCAACCATTAGTAAACACGAAAACACTCCTTATGCCGTTTCCTTTTTTCTCCTTTAAATGTGCGGTCTTTGACAGATAAAGTAGATGACATGGCAACACTACTTGAAACGTTTGACATAACTTTTACCGCGATACTATTAACAGAGACGTCGTATACTTCAGCATCTGAAGTGTATACTGTCCAAATGGCTATCGGTAATTCTTCCGCAATAGGCAGATTAAACGTGCTCGTGCCGTTTATTGGCATGCATGCTTGCATATACAAACGTACAGAGAGACTTCCAGTCTACCATACCGCCCATACATGGACGTGGTCTAAGTAATGTAATAAAAATCTTTACCCGAGTTACGATTGGTATAGTTCTCCACTTGATGTGTTTATTCACTAATATCCCGAACAACTTACAGTTAGCCGATGTTGTGCATACAGATATTAGTGATCAGCTTAACTGCTCACCGAAAAAAATAATGCCCTTAGTATGTCATGCCAACAAATTATGTGCAGAATATATTACCCCAGCAAATCTAGAAATTCAGAAACAGCCTTTCGAAAAAAAATACATATGTAGAGTCGATAGCGATATGACAGGCATCGCGGAATACCATGACTTTCTCACTCACGGCAAATACCCGTACTTACCCGATTCTAACGCGCACCTTTTTTCCGCAAAATTACGCCGAAAAATCGCATGCGCGTTAGAATCGGATACGAAACCGAAACTGCCGAAACAGCTGAAATTTCGTTCCACCCATCACCATCGCCATCTCAAGATGGCGCCAAAGCCTTTAGCAACAATTTTTCGGATCTAGGCGCCTAGGCTTTGTTCTATCGGCGTTCACACAAATCGTCAAATTATTCCACTTGCGTGTATTTGATAACAGCAATGGCAGCAGCGGCAACGAAGGTGCGCCGCTTCCGCTGCTTACGAGCGGCTTCCACGCGTTCACAACGAGCGGTTGGCTGAAGCGTATGCCTCTGGAGAAGCTCGCGAGATGGGCATGCGCGGCGTGGGCCACGATCCCATCGAACATGGTTGTACGTTCGTTCAGAAGTGTGGCATCGCGAACGCGCTTGACGGCACCAATGACGAGATGTTGCGGTCAGCGAAAGGCGACAAGGAGCTCTCGGAGAGCGACGAGGAGATGAGTGAGATTACTTCGGGAATAAATCGCCCGTTTCTCTCGCATTCGTTTTTCTTTCTCACAAAGTTCCTTTCGCGTTACAAACGGAGGTGCAAGTTTTTTCGGTTTTTTGCCTGGAAAATCGGGTGCGCGTTAGAATCGGGTAATTACAGTAATTTGGTAGCGAGATTGCAGTAGGTACTTGAAACCCCTAAGCATATTAAATAAAACGCAAAAAATGATTGATTCGTACACGTGGAAGCCTAACAGATTATTTGACTATCGTATACGTAGTCGCCTGCCTATAAACAATACACGAGAGCTTATCGGTATTACGCTGTTTTCGCGCACGTGCACTCGCACACACACACACACACACAACGGATACCCAGAGCGTTCGAAACAACTTAAAAGGCAAAAAAAAAAGCATATTTTCGCGCAGCGATATCGCGCGAAAATGCTGTAACAGCGAAAAAAGAATTCAGCACGCTGGCATTCACTCTGCCCGAGATGACAGAACCCTGGACTCTGGCATTTGCCTTTTAAGCAAACGACCACTAAAGCTGAGTGCAAAGGCAATCGTGGGTGTTAAACTTGTAGGATCGAGTCAAAATGCATAGACCACATATTGAGAATTTTCTATCCCGAAGGCGCGACAAGGAAGGCTGATTCACAACTCAAAGCGCAGGCAGCGTCGGCCAGACGAGCCTCGCTTCATGATGATGATGATTAGTGGCTTTCCCTTTGAATCGGGGCGTCGGTTGTCAGCAACCGACTTGCCAGTTTTATTACGCTTACTCGCCCTACTCCCAGCTAACCTAATAGATTTGCATCCTCCCTCCCATCTCCCTCTCTTCCCTGTTTTAAAACTCATCGCCCCCACCCCCGTTTTTTTTCTCCCCTCGCTGTTCTAAATTCTCATCCGTATGATTACTCCGCCTGCGTACTCATCCCTTCCCATCCCTTCAACCTTAGGCTAACGGCGCCGCCTCGCGGCGTGTGTCGGAGTTAGCAAAATTACACCGCTCCCCTTGCTTCCGCGCCGAATGGGACAGCCATAGCGCGCCGCCGGAAGCACATCGCGGAGGCCACGTCCCAGGCATGTTGCAGAGTGTGGGATCCGTTGGCTGTCGCTGCAAGCCTAAGTCACCGACACAGAGGCATCCACTCGGAAAGTGCACGTAGTGGAGGCTCTGCCACAAAGCAGAAAAGCGCTGCACGAAACTTGCAGCACAGCGGCGCGCTGATTCATAACAGTGGTGAAGGGCCCACAGCACCCCGTGAAATTCTCGGCTTAGAGAGGTAAAAACGAGGGCACTTCCTATGCCTGTTATTTGATGATTATTACAGCTAAGTAAGTCTTTGGAAGATCTTTGGGAGAGGCATTTGTCCTGCAGTGGACACAACCAGGCTTATGACGATGACGACAGCTAAGTATCTTTATCATAAGTCATGCAGATGTCTGCTCTCAACACATCAGTCATTTGCTACGCCTGAAGAAAGGAGAAAAAAGGTGTAAAAATGAGTGGCATAGCTACTTGGGCCCTGTTAACCAGGTATTCCTATAAAAAGGTTGAAAGCTGGGCGATTTGGTAATGGTCAATCCTAAAAATAACTGCACACAAATTAACGAAGACACATGAGGACAACACAAGTGCACACTCGGTATTCCTAGTTTTCATGCCGTCAGCTCATCGAAATGCTCTCCCACTTCTCTAAAAAGGGGGAAGGTAGGAAGTGTGGGTGATGGGGGCATCCCATACAAGGTGATAGGCAGATCCCGTGATCTTGCAAGTAGGGCAGCTGGAAGATTGGTGCAACCATTGCACCTTTCCAAATTCCCCAAACTACTTCGCATTTGTTATACCCCCCCAGCATTGTGTGTTTTATTTAGCAGCGTTCCGCTATCCTTTAAAGTTTAATTCCAAGTTGTTCTCGTAATGTTCAGTAGCCCTTTCCCTTAATAAATACCGACTCCAAAATATTTTTTATTTCTTTAATCTGGGTATTTCCTCTTGCTGGATCAATACTGTATCACTGCTACTGTCGTTAAAAACCACATTATTCCCAACTTTCCAGAGCTAAACTTTAACCAGAGGTTCGTTGGTTCCCATCCACAAATATTTGTGAACTGCATACCTCTCTCGTAATCAGCCAAAAAATGTCTGCAAACAGAATTTCCAGAATACGATGCTCTACCACTCTGCCTTGCCATCGATGTGTTAAGTTGAACCCCGACTTTTTTCCAATTTTTTTCTAACCCTGCCATGTAAATAATAGTATTGGGAACAAATGAAGCACCCTTGCTTCATTTCAGACTGTTGACCCGCTGTGCGCATTACTGCTCTTAATACCCCAAGTTTTACCCCAAGTGAATAAAATTTTCTTGAATTACCTTAAAGGACTGAACAAAATTTTGAAATTTCATCCATACTCTCTGGAGTTAATCCTCCAATACGTGTGTTACTGCCCTGCGTTCCGTATGCTCCACATTACACCGTCGTCGGCTGATTTCAACGAGCTGCCTTTGATGCACTTACTTTCTCGCACATTTTGGATTCGGAAGAGCACGAAAATCAAGCTGCACGTCGCTAAGGCAGCTTCGATTGCTGTTATGCCTGATAGACCTGTTAATTGGCGATGGATAAAAAAAACAGCGCCGAGAGCGTGAGGCAGTGTGAGGGGTATTTTTTTCTTGGGCTTTTTTCTGGCACTCAAGATGCGTTCTCCAATTATGATTCCTCTTTCCATACGCCTCTGTGGCATTAATCAGGTCCATAAGAACTGGAGGACCGCATTTGCAAAACAAACCGTTCCTTCTATATTGCGCATTACTGCTCTTAATTGCCCAAGTTTTACCCCAAGTGAATAAAATTTTCTTGAATTACCTTAAGGAAATTTAAATTCATCCTACTCTGGAGTTAATCCTCCAATACGTGTTTAGTTCGTATCACATTACAGTGTCCTGATCAACGATGCCTTTGATGCATTACATTTTGGTTCAAGCCAGTTAAGCAGCTTCATTGGTATCCTGATAGACCTGTGGCTGGATGAGGAGGGTGAGGGGTGGGGGATTTTTCTTTGCTTTTTTCTGGTCAAGATTTCTCCAATATGTTCCTCTTTCCATACGCATCTGTGGCATTATGGCCATAAGTGGAGATTTCACTTCCTCTATATTTGTAAATGTATCTAGCCATAATTTAATTGCTTATGCCCAAGAAAAAAACCTGCTCAACACGTTTCACACTTTAGCTATGCCATGTGCAGACAAGAAGATTGAGAAGCAAATAAATGGAGGGAACAAATTTATTAAAAAACAAGGTAAGCTCGAGCATTGAGATTTGTGACATAACTCTGGCTCACACGCACTTTTTTCATAGATTCGCTCTAGCAAAAGAAAAGTCAAAAACAGGAGCAGACCAGCTTGTTCTTGTCATTACAAACAACGGAAACATTCACTTGTGTCCGACGAGCAAAATGCTTAATACAATATAGTACATTACCTCAAACGGAGAACGCCTTGACACTCAAATGAACTTGTGTTAACAATGGCCAAGGATGAATGGTCCAGCATCTGCAAACTGCATAGCAGCAGCCAGCGATCCAGTTGTTCCCAGTTCACGGAGTCACAAAACTTCAAACACAGCGTGATCTTGTACATACCGGGTAGTGAATGGTCTTGCACACTTTTACACGAAACACATCGCGCGTATCGCATTATGCCACACCACTGCAGTCTCTGACATGCAAAGTATGGCCACATCTACTGCCACAAACAGATAAGGGTTACCTGAGCTGGTTTTTTTTATGGCGGTGGGTAAGAATGCCCATAATTGCCCATGCACGCACACACGCACAAGGTTCAGACGTCACGTCTCACCGTCCCTTGCAGCCTCTCTCAGCAACCTGCTCAGGGTGTTCACGCACACCGTCAGTTTCGCACATGATGAGCACACGGTGGCTGCAGGCGCCACATCCCCGCTGCCCACCTCAAACGCAAGGTCCAAGGGAAGGTCCCGGTTCGAGTGGTGCAACCAGTAGTGCTTGTCCAACAGCTTGAGCGTCGAGAACTGCAGATCACAGTGGTTGCAGTAGACGGACGTTAGATCCGCCTTTTTTGGTGCGCCGGCAGTGATGTTAAAGGTGTGTTCAGCTGCTGTTTACCAGACACGAAGTTGGCATTGTTGCACTTCTTTGCCGCCGCTTCAGGCTGCTTCTGTGCTGGAGAAACAGCTGAGGAGACTTCAGAAGGATGGGGGGCAAGGATTTTAACCCTCTTTTTGGACGGCGCCGCTTTCGGCTGTTCTACAGGACAGTTTTTGGAGGTAGCGACGCCTTTGACGGATGTTTTTGATGGTGGTGCCAGCTTTGCGCATCGTCAAGACAGAGATCTGAAGGGTCCCTCAGCTAGAATTCTGACTGGTCTCGGCCTTTTTTTTGGGGCTTGTCTTCTGCACATCCTTCTCACCCACACCGCCAACGGTCCTGGGGTTTATTTGGAGCGCTTGGCAGAGGTCTTCCTTGGTAGCGGCGGTGTGCGTCACCTCGTGATAGAGACGGGCCACAATCGTTTCAAAGACGGAGCTGCAGTATGAGCACTTGTACTGGCGGCGGGGAATCATTGGGGGAATGCGCACGCTTCTCTCTGGGCTTGGTGTGAACTTGAGGTGCGATCCAATGCCAGTGATGTGCTCCATCAGGCTACTGTACGTGGTGAATTCCTGCAGGCAGTGGCCACACAGGAAATTTTTGGAACTGAGAGTCCTGTGAGCGTGTGCGTCTGTGAGGAACTCGTACATAATTGCCACCGGCCGGCTGCAGACTAGGCATGACGCAGCCTCTGGGACTTCTGAAACAGGAATCCCCAATGAGCCTTCACAAGCAAACAAAAGGCAAGTGTCACAGGTCATTCCTTTCTCTGAGGGCGGAGGAGCGGCGAAGCTTTTAAGCACACGACATAGAGGTGATACGGAGGTTAGATGAAAGGCATGAGCACTGTGAAGACCACATGGGTTCCCATGCCAGCCATGCCAGAGCTCTTCGATGTGGGCAGTTGCAAAACTCCGCCTCAGAAAACGGCCCGCACCTGGACGCCCCCTGCTTTGGATAGTGCGTACGGTGGTGCCACTGCGGCCACTGCACGTACTATCTGGCGCCACCGTATGCACTATCCAAAAAACAAACTAATTATTCAAACTGACAATTTTACGTTAAATTTGTTTTAAAAATGCATAATATTTTATTTTTGTACTTTCCTAAGTTATTCATTACTTTCCTAACTGCGGTATTTCTGTTGAGATTGTTTCTGCGTCTGCGCAACTGCCTCGACCGATTGGCGCTTGTGCGAACACTTCGGCATAACATAGGTCCTATCTGAAGTGCTCAATTTGCAGTTATCGCTTGGCCTATATCACACTGTATGCCAAAACTAACCCACTAGCTGATAAAGTGGCTCTAAATAATCTTTTCAAGCTTGCGTCAAGCTTTCAAAGCGAATTTTTAACTTTTTTTTGCTGCCTCAAAACCACAGATGACGTGCAGCAGACGACACTGCGCAGGGGACAACGCACCTTGTTGAACACACAGAAGCAATTTTTTACTTCTCTTGGTTCGAATGCATATAAAACACTTGCGTGGTTGAACACCTTGGGCTTCTTCGGCACAAAAAATAAACAAAAGCACCCAAATGCTATTTTTCGCCCAGCTCGTCGAGCGGCAAACCACGTTTTATAGTTTACTTTGTCCCCAATAGATGGCGCCACTGTACAGGAAAATCCAAAACAGTGGACCAATCGTGGGGCCACTTTTTGATGCATGGGGCCTATGGGAAGCTTCGCAACTACTATATCAAGTAACTCTGGGCCGTGCAGTGCCATTAGGGCTAACTGCCCGGTGCCACTGATACGGGGATGCTACCTTGGAGGCAAAGCGCATGTGCCCTCGCCCACGCGTGAGCATTGATGGCGGGCATCCCTAAGAAAGACGCATACATGCATGCACACAATTTTATGTTGGCTCTACTGATCCTAAAAAAGGTGCATATTTATAAATAACCCACTCAAGATGCATATCCCAGTGACAATGGGAATAAGCTTGAGGGTCAAAATCATTCCTTGATCTTGAAAATGGTGTCTATTATATTAGCCAATCTACTCAACATCGATGGTTGGACAACGTATTGTCTGGTTAGGTAGCATAATACAAAAGAAGAAACACACGTCACTGGCCAAGTTAAAAATAAAAATAGGACTACTACGGCTCCCTTGCTCTCTGAGAAGATTACTGGGTGATATTTAAATCAGCGCCTCCCAAGGACTGCTTTTACTGTGAACAAGGGAGCAGTAGCGCCCCCAAAACGAGGAGGACTATTGTTATAGAGCAAAAGCTTGTTTGTTCCCTGAGGTGGTGGCACCCTTAGTCCAAGACATCAGGGTCTTGCACCGTTGCTCAAGCCCTGGTGCTCAGCATAAGCTGGTCGTTCAGGTCCAAGCTGGTCAGCACAACGTTCCACTGCTCAGGAGACTGATTGAGAATTGCAGGGACAGATTGGGTATTTTGGCAGGCCCATGTGATGTGGTAGAGAGATGCGCATTCGTACAGGCAGTGAGGGTATTTGTTTGAGGGGAACTGGTCAGAGTAGATGGCGTGTAATAGGCTTACGTGAGTGTGCGTGTTAGTCTGCAGATGTCACCGGATGGTGGCTTCTCCTACACCGAGTTTCTTGTGGCAGAGGGAGCTTCTGGTGTGAGAGATGGTATTGCTGTAGGACGTCGTGGTACTGTGGAAGGGATGGGTTGCGGGACTTCTGGGTCCGACTGATGTGGAGCTCAGTGGATATACGCACGCTCAAGCAACAGGACGTGCTTGCTGGCTACCACCTAAAAGATTGTGTCCCAGCCTCCATACAAGACGTGTGGGCGCTATGAGGTAACTTGGCTTGCTTGTGAGGATTCTGCCCCCTGCCAAAGTTATGGCACGCAGATTTATGAATCTTTTATTACTGTAATGCTTTGCTGATTCGTAGGGGCATTAACAATGGCCAAGGCGATGGCCGCTTCCTTTCCTTCAAATTCAAATAGAATTGACGTTTTGATCGTTGTAGATGCAAGCTCTGCGAGGTCACTGTTGATTGCACTTGCCACCATAGCTTGGAGGCCTGGGTAGCTGGCTGCGCCCGTGTAAATTGTGTTGTATTGATTCCCATACTGTTCTTGGAGGTGTTTTGCTTGTGTTGCCTTTGTGGTGCGTGGTGTTTCGGGTGCATATTAGGGTATCGGTGCTACTGTGATTTCTTATCTTGTGTCAGCCGGGATGTAAGTCATTGTCTTATGATATTGGCTGTGAATTGATATGATATGGGCTGCGAGCGTCAGCAACAACCGTTCTTGTTGGCTGCCGAGATGCGCTTTTATGAGCTCTGCAGCCGTGTCAAATAAACGCAAATAAACACAAGTCAAGTAGGCGCTCGGCAGAAGTGTTGGGTGGTAAGAGCAATGCTGCTTGCAAGGCTTCCTTATGATTGCCTCAGGCTTTAGAGAGACACGTGAAGTGTCAAGAATCGTTAATTTTCGACATGAAACGTACACAGCACCCAAGCCATATAAGCTTCACTTCAAAAGAAGGTACAAACAACTTGTGCAATGTTTATGTGTGGGTTCAAAACGAAATTACAGCACACAAGGAGCCCAGCACAAAGATGTGGCGGAGCAACTACTACCATTGAACAGTTTTTAGTGTATATACCACACCTAACAGAGCACATGTGATTGTCATTGGGTCTTTTTCCCCACCCAGTCTACTCAGCAGTAGACCAGCTGCCCTACCACTTTAAAGGACTGCCAGAGCCGCTTACTACGTAGAGATTTCATTATATGCATGCATTATATGTTTCATTTCATTATAAAGCAGGAATGGCCACATTCCTGCTTAGTGTGCATGGCAGTGCATCAAAGCATCACATCACAGAAGCAGATAAAAGAACCTCACTACCTTTTTTTTAGTAGTACTATTATTACCTTGTTTCTTTCTCAGAAATGAGAATAATGGTGCACGTAATTAGAATGGGCTGAAATACCTGTGACTAAATCAGTGTGTAATAGAATACACAAAGTTTGTTGAAACCTTCTAAGCTTTGTAATTGAACCTCACTGTTCTGGGATCACTATCAACACAGTATGGCATGGAGTCTCATTTTACAGAACTTTTCAGTTCTACGAACGATTTTTAACGAAACACAGTATAAAAGTGCACCAATATAGTGTTGTCAGCATTAAAGAATCTCGTCCAGCTACGAGAAAAATCAAAGGACACAGAGGGCTAACTGGCAGCCCGAATCAGCCTTACATAAATAAGAAGCTACGAGTTTACAGAGCAGGTGGAGTCATATACTACCCACAGGCAAAAAAACTATTGCTGGGTTAAGTTCTGCAGTAACACAAAGATGCGGGCAAAAGTTATACCCCTGTCACACGGCAGATCTAATGACATTTAGAGCAAATGTCATTCGCTCTAAATGTCATTAATTCGGCACTACACGAGAACACCGAATGACATTTGAGGCGATGACATTTAGCGGCTAACTGAGGTACTGAAGTCCCAGACCGCAGTTAGCGGCCAAATGATAGCCTCGACAGCAGTGGCACGTGACTAGAGAAGAAATTTCAGTAATGAACCAAAGAACACTGTTTCTAAAAACTGTCAGTAAACTTATATTTTCCACTTCGTGTTGTTGTTTAAATAAAGACAGACACACAAGTACTAACAAAAAAGAAAATCTCGTCCCCAGTGTGCGCGCCACCCTAATACAGATTTTTTGCGGACTTGGCTTGTGATGTCTACTGATGTCACCTAAACCAGTGATTTTCTTGATTTTACTTTAAAAACAATATTCTTTTGTTATGTCTTTGAAAAATATTATGTGTGAAAATGTTCTAGATGCACTCGAAATATAATTTTGCGGCTTTGCGGTCTCGCTAATCGTCACCGCTACCACAATCAAATGACATTTGTTTCGCTGTGTAGACCC
Source organism: Haemaphysalis longicornis (assembly GCA_013339765.2). Taxonomy (NCBI): domain Eukaryota; kingdom Metazoa; phylum Arthropoda; class Arachnida; order Ixodida; family Ixodidae; genus Haemaphysalis; species Haemaphysalis longicornis. The sequence continues at coordinate 15,382 of JABSTR010002215.1, forward strand.
ACACGGCCGAACCGAATTTCATTAACAACTAATGTCATTCACTTTGAATGACATTAGATTTGCCGTGTGACAGGGGCATTACAGCAATTCCACACGACTAGCCACGGTAGACCCTATAGCTCAGTTTTCTACAAGAGTCAATAAGGCCGTGTAAAACTTCTCCACAAAACAAGCTTTATTCCATGCCTTGCAAGTATTTTGAATGCAGCAAACTGCAAACACAGCCCCTATTTTGTGCAATATCTGTTTTGGCTGCATTCTAGCGGAAATTATTACAGAAGGTCTCAACACACACTAAAAACCATTGTGAATATCCAACTAGTATTTTAGAAGGTATCGCGATTCACGAGCTTCTTTACTCTAACACGTTAAAATTGGTGTTTGTTTCAAGCTGCTAATGGTTTTCTAGAAAATGCTCTCCGAAATTTGGCATTTGTTTGGAAATGAATCAGTAATGATGACAGTAAAGAGCATCGATAACTTCTAAGAAATTAAACATTTTATTTCCCAAAAAACTGGTCATTGATTTTTCACTCATTCTTGTTTACATATATCATTATCTGCATCATCTCTATTCGATACCGGTCTGATCGTTGACCGTATCTCAAATGGGAGAAGGTTACCTGAACAACACAGCTTTCATTATCTAGGCACAACAATGTCAGTGCAGCATTAGCCAGCTTGAAGTATCGAGCAGTAGTCATGCCAATACTCAATGCATGGTTGTAGGGTTCAGCGCGCCGCCGCAACGCAGGCGATGAGGCGCGCCGTAGTAGAGGGCTACGGATTAATTTTGACCACCTGGAATCTTTAACGTGCGCCGAAATCTCATACACACGGGCATTTTTGCTTTTTCGCCTTCACCAGAAAAGCGGCCGCCGCGGCCGGGAATCGAACCCGTGACACTCGTTGCTCAGCAGCGCAATGCCTTAGCCACTGAGCCACCGCTGCAGGTCAATACTCAATGAGTTCGACAGCTGTGTTTGTGGGACTTTGCTTCCAGTAAGTACTGGTTGAGAACAGTGCGACCATCAGGGCACGAGTGTACAGATTGCTATTTTGAAAGGTCCATTCGGAGAGAAACCGGGTTGAAACCCGATTCTCCTGAGACATGTTCTGGGTTGTAAAAATAGTGCAAAACCGGGTTTTACAAGAGAATGAGCAACCCTACTTATATGTAAAGATACTAGAAGACCTTGGAACCCTCGTTACCATAGTGCATTTCTCTGTGAAAGACTGCTAAAAGTTTCACTGGTCATTGAATCAGTGTGACAAAGGTAATACTTCGGCTGTTGTGCGCAATTGGCATTCCGACTTTCTGCTTCTGAATATTAAAAGATTTCCAAGTGTTCTTTGTATGTGCTCCCTGTTAACAGAAAAACACCGTGCCTTTACCACAACACATTTGCGCATCAAGTATCTTTGACCTCAGCACTCAAGCCAACGCATGTCTCATAATCCCTTCGTAGCGCCTCTACCGTAATCAAACCCACCCCAACCAATCTTGGTCACTCCTTCCACTTCTACTACTTCCTTTTAAGGAACTAGATTTACCCGGAGATGTTCAATGCAAGCGACAACTTTTGGTTTTTAGTGTGGATTTCTTAAGAGCTCCAAACAGTTCTCTCCGTGCCGTGAACTTCCGCCATCTTTGTGAACACAGCGGCCACACATACACGTCAGCGATGTTCACACAAGCTTTTATTTCCTCCACAATTTCACTCCCCCCCCCTCCCTGCCACCCTTCAGCAGTAAGCCCACATCTGTGTGATCTACGCTTCCGATCTTGTACATAAGAGCTCACGCTTGCGGCCTTCCTTGCGGCAAAGTCACGGCTAGGCCGTGACTTAGCCAGATGAGCAATTTCGGCACAGCAGTTTCGGGGCTCTGCTCGCGGACGAGACTAATACAGTATTCGTGCAGTTTCTTTTTTTTTTTTGTAGTCCTGCACTGCGCACAAACTGGTCAGAACTGCCGAGACAAGTAAAAGGCCAACAGATTCTTACACACGACAGCGAAAACGTTTCGTCTTTTATTGAGCCCGCAGTTCATGGGCAGTCCAAAACTTCTCAAACAATTGTAATTCTATCTGCAAATAAAATACGGTGCTTCTCTGGAGCAGCTATGAGCAGCCCAAAGTGACAAACAATTGCGCCCACGTAAAACGTAAGTCTAAGGTAAGTTCGAAATCAATGATGAGGGCATTTCTCCGCACGAGACACGCAGCGCCACTACGAGCAAATCGCCACCTGGCGTAGCGACGAAGCAACCACTCGCTTCCCAATGGCGGCGTTCAGTGCCGGCAGTCAGCAGGCACTCTACACTGCGCGCACAAACGTACAGGTTGTGCGTTGGCACTGTTTGCTAGCCCGATATGCAGGTTTACTACACAAGCATGACGACTAAGGTGAGCAATCACAAGTCGTGCACACGATAAATGCTTAACAGCAGACAGCAGGTCACTGGGAGTAACAACCACAAAGCTTGTGGTGTCTCGCACGCTCGAGATCACCTTCGCACTAAAATCAGACGCATGCACAGCACGGAATCAAGCATTTCATCAAAACACACTTACGTTGCTTGCTTTGCGGTAGTGGTTTCCTTCTGACTCCTGCGTTCAAAATAGCAAGAAAAAACGAATTTTCTTCCAAATTTTTGCCCGTGCACATAAACATTGAAGCAAATGATGCAGAAGGTTCGCGGCTTACCAAATTTTTTCCTTTTACTCGGTGGCCTCGGCGGTTTCAAATCCAACTCCGGCTTGGCGTGTCGTTTCAGGTAACTTTGCCCGCGAATCACTTCCATGTGATGGTCGGGGAAATGGCGAGAGCACACACGCATCTCGTCGTCGGCCGTTATGTTGAGTGCTTCCTCCCAAACTTTTCGCATTCCATCGGATCTCGGAAAGGTAAAAAGCGAAGTATATATAGCATTTTTCACAAAGTTCGTCCTGCAGTTCTTTATACAGCATTTTCTCGCCATGGTCAACAAACGGGGAATAGCTAAGCAAAAATGGATGCCGATGTTTGACGATCCCCCTCTAGAGGGCCGTGGACGTTCATGTGACCGGCTTAAACCAATAGTGTCGCTGAATTTGAGTGTCGTCATAGGCGTTGCCTGCGCGTTATGGAAGCAGCCAGTTGCTTTTATTTTTTGAACAGCGGGAGTGGCGGTCAACCTTGCAGAATGCTCAAAATGCGAACACGTACGTTGCGAATGGACGCAACGCGTAATTTTAATGTTTGCCATCCACTTACGCGCTTCAGTGCTTGCTAAAGTGCCGAAGAGCAGCGCTGGCAAGAGGACTCAACCAACCTGCGAACTATGGCGGCTACGTTGCCGCCATTTTGCATGTTTACGCGAGTCCGGAGGGCACAAAAAAGTTTCCGTCTCATGCGGGGTCGTCGTTTCACGACACGGCTCGGAGAGACGCGCCCTTAAACGAAGTAAATTAACCGGCATGCCATCTCTACATGCAATTAATCGTCAGTCCTGAATACTTCCCGATTATGGCGTCACTTCTCCGTTTTTACACTCCCGCTGGCTACTTCTTAGGCACGTAACCAGGGCGTTTGGCTGGGGGAATATTTCTTCCCCAGAACATTCTATTGTTTCCATTCCTCCTTCTTGTAAACCGGGGGTAGAAATGCACGGGCTAACCTCAAACACCTCTCTGCAGTATGCCGAAAAAAATCTTGGCTTGACAGCTTAAAGGATCTCCTGCACATGTGGCCATTTCCCAATGAATCATGGTCGTCATTATGGCCTATGGCATGCACATAATGCCTTCTAGTAAATGGGCTGCCAAATCTTCTTGTGCCGTATTGAAATGTAGCCAGCCGACACCATTTATCGGTTGGCTACATGCACGCTTACAGGGACTTGTAAATACGCTTTCATGGACTCTTACAACTTTCAACTCACATGGACGCTTTCTGGAGGCATTACGCCTATTTCCAGCTGTCAGACAAATAGTCCAGAACATTGTTCTTGAATTAAGTTCAGTTTAACGCAACTTAACGAATTCATGTAAACAAAGCTGCAAGCAGTGCGAAATGCACACATGGTTAACTGCAGTTGACTTTACAAATCCACAGTGTAACACCGTGCAATCAAAGATTCCATCTTCAGCGCATTCACTCCATATTTTAATTTTTTTAAACACATAATTACCGTTCCAAAACGATTAAGAGTGAAATTTTGGAAAAAGCTTTTATGCCCACTTCCAGTGGTTTTAATCACATCCAATAACTGATCCTACAATCTACAATTCAGGCATTTTGCAGTGGTCGTTGGGTCAAAATAATCGGCGCTTTTGTAAGGCTGTACAGTGAGATGGTGATGCTTTTTCCATGTTTACTCTTCCAACATTTCCACAGTCCCCCACAATATGCAAATGACCAATTTTGACTGTCTTCAGGGAATGACTAGTGGAGCAGGAATGTCAAGAGGAGGAGTTCAACAGAGCTCAATTTTATTCCACACATTCCGTGACATCCCTTCCGAGTTTGCGACATTGTGTACGACATTGAAACACATTTTCCCTGCTCAGAAAAGTGCCAGAAAGTGCTCGGCAACAATTTTTATCGGCATAATAAACTCCTCAACTATGCAAATCTGAGTTTCAGATGTGAAGGTGTGATGACTGTAAAAACACAAATGAAAAGCTCAGGACCACACAAGCTGCCGGTCATCATCAAAAACTGTACACTGCAAAACATCGCACTCCCACATGTGTTTATGTGTGTGTCTGTGTGTATAAAACAAAGAAGTGGTTGCAGTAGCATAAATTCAAGTCGAGGCGAGACACCTGTATTCGAACTGTCGCTGCACCATTCCCATTCTGTCAACCCTAATATGAAAAGTGCAAAACGCTAGTGAAGGCGATATTGTATGTACAACAGCCACGTGATGATGATCACATGACATAAGTCACCCAACACACTTCCTGATGGGGAGGGAAGCAGAAAGCAAATGCTGCTGGTGTATTCTTGGTGATGAGCTGGGGAAGCGCAAAATTTTTGAATCTCAGTTCAAATGTTCCAAAAAAAGTTATAAAGAAGCCTGTGCTTATGACACCACAAATAAGTGACCATAAAAAAATGTGCACAAAAGACAATAGAAAAAGCATTATACAAACAGTGCTCACACGAGGGGAAATCAAGATTTACAATGAATTAAAAACAAGACGAGCACTTTGTAAACTTGGCACAGTGCGTGCGCTCAACTGATCTGCTTTGTCAGTATATATTAATAACAAAAATTGTACTTCAAATGATTACAACACAAGTGTGGGCGGCATCGTGGCAGCTTGAGTGAAACCCCCACGCATGACGGCCACAATCAACCTCACACACACACACACCTTCCTGTCAGCAGAAGGCCAAAATGCCAACCACTCTCCACACAGCACACGGTGCCAGCAAGCAGCAGACCTGTTGCCACGCTCCGACTAATGCAAATTGTAGGAGCTCTCTCCCCTTTCGAAACGGGTCAAGAGGCTCATTCTCGCTTTCTCGGGCGTGGCTGACCAGGAGAATGCTGCCGGCAGAACAACAATACAATGAACACGCGTGATGCAGTACCGTAAGTGGGCAAACTTTGGTGTCTCCTCAGGGAGCTACTAGGCACATAAAGAACCGGAAAAATACACTGGCGTGCAATATCGTACCTGTCGTACGAGTACTAAAATGTTCCTCCATTTGCAACCCGACCATTAGTGGCAGCGCTAAATGTGCACACGTATTCGAAACAAACTCGCACACCATTTGAGGGGCAGAAGGCATCCAAAGCCGTTTTTCTTTAAAGTGAAACAAACAGGATGAAGCAGTGCGCACACTGTACACAACAGAAAAATGAAATAAACCTTGGGATTGCTGCGTGATTAAGGCATCGAAAGCATGGCACCAACACTGAAGGCAATTGGGCATTGTTTTTAGCCATATGGCATGCCCCCACAGTACATAGACAAAACCTACTGAGCACGTAAATGGGACTGCATGGCAACAAAAAGCTATTTAATGAAAGGTCTGTTTGTAGAAACTATGTAGCAATAAATATTACAGCAACAAAAAAAAAAGTTTATTTTTTTTAATAAAAATTTCCTCTGCAAAAACCATTTCTTCAACCTTTTTAACTGCCAACCAATTGGTCTCAGAAGAATGCACACTGCATCTAGGGCACTGGCAGTAGGCGTCAACACCCTTGTGCATTTCGAACTAGCTGTGAGGAATACACACATTTTTGCTATTACCGGAAAAACCGTGGTAAAAAATTAACAATGCTGAAGCACCCAAAATAAAAGAATAACAAAACTGGAAAACTTGTAAGACTCCACCCCCCAAAATGTTACATTCTCAGTGTTTGTTACAGTGGAGATAAAGATGTTGGAGGCGGAAAGCTCAGGCAACTAGAGCATATTGCAACTGGTCGTGAGCTTCGCAATACTGTTCGGTAGTCACGTGATGACAGCACCAGTTGACAACATACTAAACGCTTAGGAACAGTGCAAGGCACAGCAACCAGAACTTGCTCTCTCTGTTACACATAAAAGGGTCTAGAAGCACACTTTTCGGCAAAGCCAAGCAAAGCAACGACATGGTGTTGTAGCTGTTTCGATACACAGCAACACATTTGACAAGACGGCGGCAAGCGCACCACACACCGAAAGATGGAAAAAAAAAAAAGGAAAGCACACACAAAGAGTTGCTTTAGAATCCAAAGTTTGCCCACACGGTTCACACAATAGGTGTGCGTGATTACATAACAGCGGATGTTTGCAGTCTACACACTGCCCATGCAGGCATCACGCACACACCCGTTACACAACCAAGCTCCAGAGATTCGCACGGGTGTCGCAAAAGGATGGATGAATTTCCCCACAGCTGAAGTCGCTAAACAATGATGCTGCTTCCTTATAGACATAGTTGTATCTCTTGTTAATCTTTTCAACAACAGCTTTTTGTTTGAACTGGAGTACTGGATATCCTGAATCTCCTTTAGCTTTTGCCCAATGACAAATCGCAATTTATTTGTTTCAAGTAGTCAAAGCTGGCATTTATTAATTGAGGGCCGACAAAATGATACATTTACTGCTTAAAAAAGAAGAAATGGGTAGAAGGGTAGCAATTATGGCACCACGTGGTAAAGGCCTGATGTTTAGCCTCCATCAACCGCTATGGTAGGGCAAAACTTAAGTGAGGCAAACAGCATCTCACTGCTTAGCGACTCAGGCTGTGTTTTGTTGGCCCCCCTTGCTGCAGTTCCCACGAGGGGCATTCAATGGGCATATTTACAACGTGCAGCCATCAAAGCAGGTAACAGGGCCGTGCATTATATTCATATGTAAAGAAGTTTATGAACAATACTCGAGAGGGCTCTTTCCAGCAGCGGAGGCATTGCAGGCAGCAGCAATACAGCAGAATAACTCGGGTTTCAACAGGAGGAAAATAAAAAGAGAAGGCGAGGGGGAGGGGTAGTTCACAAAAAAGTGAAAATGAGCGGCGAAATAGAGGGACGGAGTTGGCTATGGATTGAGCCACACTGTTTGTGGCAGTGAGGAGGCAGGTAATGTGTTTTATCCGCTTACAAGCCTTGTACAACAAATAAAGGGGCTGCTGCTGCCAGCAATGCTTGCACTGCCTCTCGCCGCTTCAAATGAGGGAACTCGACACGCTGCATTTGATGAGAGCGGGGGCCCCCGAGTGGGGAGTGCAGCAAGGGGAGCTTAGAGAAGATGGGCAAGGAAAGCCGGGTGGTAGTCTCATGTGGTGAGGACGTGTGTGGGCGTGGCACCATTGTTCTCGGCGAGTGCCGACTCGTTAATGGAGAGGTCATGGTCCGAGACGTCCACCGACATCTCGAGGTCACAGGAGTCCGGCGCGAACTCGTCGTGTCCCCCGCTGCCCGCTGCGCTCCCGCCGGAGAGCGCGCCCTTCTTGCTCAAGTGGGTCTTGAGGTGCTTCGACAGGTGGTCGCTGCGCATAAAGCGCTTCAGGCACTCAGCGCACTGGAAGCGCTTCTCCCCTGCAAGTGGAGGAGAGAGGAGGCGGCCATTGGTGGAACCCCAGCACAGATGCACACAAGCAGACACGGTTGAGCTCATTTTTGGAGTTTGAGAATTACAGCACTTCTGTTACTCGGGTTCACCTAGATACAAATTTGTTTTACCTGCATTGCTTCCCATTGCATATTGTGTCAGTTACATCAGCAGTATCTTACATTACGATTCTCAAATACAGGTGACTTTAAGCACTGCACCCTCAGTTATTACTTGCTGCAAGTGCCATTCCGTATACAGTAGAACCTTGTTGATACGTTAAAAAGCATATGTGGTCGTCGGAGATGCCACCTCTTCCTTCCCGTCATCGTCGCCACCATCTTTCTCGGAGGCTTTGTCCAGCGCCGGCGCTGCTTCATGGCGTGATTCCACCACGATTTCTTCCAAAGTTAGCGTTTCGCACGTTGGGAAGTTGTTGTACAGGTGGCGTTGGCTAAAGGCAGCTGTGTTACCAAGTGACTTCAGCAAGCCCAGCACTGCAAGAACGCTGTCATGGTGACGCAGATTTCCCGCCCGCCACTCGGCACCTGCTGTTATGTCGCGCATGCTGTGCTTGGTCCGCACGTACATCAGCACGTTTTTTGTTCACCGTAAGACGTATCATCCGGTCGCACTTAGATGAAATTTCTAAAATTTTGAACGTACTTACAGGGAAGTTGGGTTATCCAGGAACGTAGTTACAGGGAAAAAAAACACCGTAATGCTATGTGGAATTTTTAGTGTTCACAATTGAGAGCGTAGTAACCGGAAAACCGTATGAACTGGGAACGTATCAACAGGGTTCTACTGTAGTTTCTCATCTGATACGCCAGCATACTTGAAGCAGCAAAATTACATCAATAAGATGGCACAAAGCAGTGATCTTTTTGTGACCCCCAGACATCACCAACGTCTCGATCAGGCTCGCCATTCCGAGTCGTGCAGCCTGCCCGTTACGCGGCGGTCCCCCCCCCGTCGCACGCACCTGTGTGGGTGCGCTTGTGCCGCTGCAGCTCGTCCGAGCGCGTGAAGCGCTTTCCGCAAAAGAGCCACTCGCAAACGAAGGGCCGCTCGCCGGTGTGCCAGCGCAGGTGGGCTCGCAGGTGGGACGTCTTCCCGTACACCTTGTGGCAGCCCGCTATGTGGCAGACGTGCTGCCGGCGCTTGTTCTCGCTGCTCCTGCATTTTTCATAAACAGAGGGGGAGCCACTGTACCCGACTCGACTGGACTCAATGCACAATCGGTTTGATAAAGCACGTTTAGCTGCATCCGTGTGACGGATGCGACAACTCGTGCAAAAAAGAATATCGTAGCAGAAACAAACACAAGAGGCTACCCCATCCCACCATTTTCGATTTTCGTCACCGAAACTTCAATTAAATTTCTTTCGTATTCTCCTTTACAGCCTTTACACTCTATTTTTACTTTAATTTTTCACATCTCGCAATTTGTTGCTCTACGCACTGCATTTCTCGTAACAGCTAATTTTTTTTTTTTTTTTTTTGTTTCACAACCTGATCCCTCCACATGGGGGATGAGGACGCGAACAGAATCATAGAACAATACAATGAGCAACAAAGGCTTTTTTCATTGAGTTAGGAGACCGCGCTACTCTGTATGGATCGCTGGATACAGAAGAAAATGCTTTAGCTGGCCAAGGGTGCCGCTGTGGTCCACGGGCTCTAGGCTGCCACCCGAACAGAAGGAGTTACATCCTCTCTTCACAGGGATCCAAAATAAAGTTATTCTCTCTTTCTCCCTGGAATTTCCCAATTTTTTCCACTTGCCTTCTTTGTACTGCTGCAGGATACAGGTTTACTTATGACTACACTGTCGGTGCACTTCTGTGCTGCAAGCTTCGGGGGCACAGTTCATGGATGGGCAGAAATCGCACTGTTCTTGCCGTCTTTTACGCCCACTGCCATTAACCGTGCTGGTGTTTGCACACTTGGTTGGCAAAACTGTAATGCCAGCAACTCTCCAGTTAGAGTGAACTAAAATAAGGGCAGCATCTCGAGCAGGCGGAGGCGGTGTTGCTTTCAGTGCGCTGTGCGCCGTCGACTGCCGCTAGGTGCACGGCTGCAGAATCTTGCAGCTGATCAGCTACCACTGCCAACCGAAGGAAACATGGATGGCAATGTGCGTATATGCGTCCGGTGTCATCTGTGCGAAAGTTTATTTCTGATGTGTTTTTTGTCTGCCGCCCCCTGCCATGCTCGCCTTCTCTAGGGATCCACTCTGTTAACCTTAATGACCAACGGTTATCTTGCCTTCGCATTACATGCCCTGCCCATGCCCATTTCTTCTTCTTAATTTCCACTAATATGTCCTTAACACGTTTGTTTCCTGACCCACTTGGCTCTTCTTGTCCCTCAACATTACATGTATCATCTTCCGTTCCATTGCTCGCTGAGTCATCCCAAAATTAAGTTGAACCCTCTTAGTGAGCCTCCAAGTTTCTGCCCCATAGGTGGGTACCGGTAAGATGCAGCTGTTATACACTTTCCTCTTCAGGGAAAATGGTAGGCTGCCATTCAGGACCGTGGTTCGAATCCCGGTGCCACGCAATTCCCAGCAGATAAAAATAAATCCGCATGTTGATCGAATCGGAGGAGGAGGCTTTGGGTGCAGCCTTATCCCGGCGACCATTGCCGATAACGCACTTCCTCACCAAAGCAGGATTGGCCACCCTGGTGTAGTAATGGCCATAACCTCCCATGACTGCGCCAATCAATCATTAGCTATGCACAACTGTGCTGACATATGGCAAGGCATGTAGCGTTAACATTGCTACTAACAATTAGCACCTAACAATTAACAGCAAATGTGCACATTAAAAATGCGCACATTTGCTGAATAGTACATCAGAGTGGGCTCGCTATTAGATGCCATAATGCTGCAATGCAAGGAATAATCGGTTTTTTATTAGAACCGCGAGGCTCTGCGCTTCGTAGAGACTGGCAGTTCATGCTGAACACCCCTCAGTTCGCGAAAACTTTGTAATACTCGAGCGTCAGGTGTTATGCGGTGAGTTGAGGAGAACACAGGTAACAGTCCGTGGACATCCAGAAGCATCCGCGCACGGACTAATTCACGAGATGAATCAAAATCGCGGATAGCACAACTGATGTACATGCCTGCAACCACCACTGCTCATCACATCAAGGCCCGCAGTTATCGTGCTCTACCTGGAGCAGCAGTAAGTAAAGCAGAAATCACATTTAGCCGTTTACAATCTTGCTTAGCTTATGAATGCTCAGAACGCAAGAAGATAGCAGTGCTTGGCCAGACGCATAGTTTCGCTGCGCCAGGGCAGCTACTAAACGCTGCTGTAGCCCCACCTGGCGGTGTCGACGCCAACCGGCGTGGCTTGGTGCTGCTGATCCAGACACTCCGCATATTCTAGTTCACTCTACTCAAGCTGTGAACGGTTTTTTGTTGTGATATGTAGTTTAGTTCATACCACAGGTGGTGGCCACTTTCCACCGTTGTCACTAGTAACCACAGCCCGGTTATAAATAGTGTGTGACAATAATAAAGGCTCTCCTTTACGTGGGTACGAGGTAACGCCTACGTCCCTCTGTTACGTTGGTGACTTGGCGTGCATCGGATACGGCAGCTTTTTTGCACATTCATCCTGTAAATGCAGCTCTTATAGTCTTATTTTTCCAATCATCAACTCCAGTCCCTTGCTTCATGCGTCAAGGTTGAGGCGTACCGAAGATCAAGGGGTCTCTTTGCTGAACAAACGTAACTGGAAGCATCAACAGTGCTTTACCTTTGGTTTAGATTTTTCTCGTTTGCTGGTGGTACTTGCAACACCCGTTGCCAGCCCTGCACTACAGGGGACAGAAGGCCAGATATCTTTTGTGTAATCACCATGAAAGAAATAAAGAACTTTGACCATTGCAGTGTGCTCCTTCTTTGCAACATGAGAAGCTATGAATGCACATCGAAGTGCAAGAGACAAAAAAGGAAGGTGAGAGAAAGAAGAAATACACTTCCTTTAAAAGTTGTTGCATTCAAGAGATTGTTTTTTTTAACTTTGAGTATTTTTGCAACTGCAACTCAGTTTCCTTTATTTCTCACAATGCTCCTCGCTCCTTTATATTCTGCCACTGCTCAGAATGAAGGGAAAAACAACTTTAACAGCACCTATAGTTTACACCGCAGTCCACGTAACAATATAGATGAAAACAAAAGAGAGAGGGATCATTATAACCAGTGCAGAATTTATATGGGCTGGGGCGCATTCGGCAAGCACGCTCACATGTAGAAATGAAAAGAAAGGCATGCAACTAATGCGTACTGCCAATACGCATGGGGCAGAAACGTGGCACCTTACTAAGCAGTACCATGCAGGAAAACTTAGGTGTCTAAAAAGCAAAAGAGGGAAGTATGATTAGGAGTAACGTCTGGGGGTAGGAAATGAGCATCTCATATCAGCGAACGAACTCGGACGGAGGCATCGCAGCTCAAATTAGGTGGAACATGTGGACTAAAGCTGTGTATGCAATGCGGAGAACTGACAACCGGTAAACACTAGCAACACAACAGGCAGCTTAGCAGGCAGCCGAGAGTGCCTCTTGTCTGAAAATTATGTTCGCCCCATTTTGATGACTAAACGCACAATGTTCGCGCTGAAACATGGAATACAGGATAGGAATACACAAGACGAACTCTAGGACGAACCCATCTTTCATCACTAACAGTGTCTTCAGTATCATGTAAATAACTACTCCAACTTTACACCTTTATCTCGTGTTTGTCCTGTGTCCCTTCTTTCAGCGCTAACAATATGTCTTCGGTAGCGTGTAGTAACATTTTAGTAGCCAAATGTCTCCAAAAATCCTTTGCTCTCGAGGCAAGCGTCCCCTGAGGATCCACTACCCTCTGCCCTGTCCGTGCCCAGTGTGGGGGGAGAAGGGAAGGAAGGAGAAGAGAGGTGTGAGGCCCCCACCTGCCTTCCCCCTCTCGGCAGTTTGGACAGGTGCACGCCACCCGCCGCAGTCTCCTGAGGCCAGCGCTGCCACCACTGCCACCCCCCGTCGGGGGTGCTGGCCCCGTCAGCCGTGCCCTGGGAGGCGCCCCCGTCCGTCAGGTCGGGAGACTCGAGGCCCCCGCTGCCGTCAGTCACGGGGGTCGATGCACCCCCGGCTGCCGCCGCATTCAGGGTCTGCGCTGGCGCCTGCACCAGGTGCACCTGCGGGGGGACAACAGACGGTCGAGAAGAACGGAGGAGCCGTCGGTTAACCTCTGGGCGAGCACTCTTTGGAGGGCAACGCTCCAAAGCTAGCCCTTGCACCACATCAAAGTTTCTGGGAAGCTCGGTATCGGCACATTAGAATAGCGAGTCAAAATAAGCCAGTTATAGATGATGGCAACAACACCACACAACATTCAAACAATACACTGTCCGTGGCTTCACAAAAATGTCACTTTCAGAAGAACCCCCTAGAAAGCTAGCGAGGCCAGTTGCTGTCAATTTTCTTCCGGTTAAGCAATACTTTCTCTTTTTAATAATAAAGAAGCACTTAAGTCCACGAGTATGCTGTTAGATTTAGGTTCCCCACTGATCTTTCTTGGCCACCGCGCCTTTCAGCTCTCTGCAGGGTAACAGCCAGCCACTGCGGGGTGGGGGGGACGTAGTGGCAGGCGCACCATGGTGGCTGGTGGCATGGCTGACCTGTTGTCCGGCAGCCTGGAGGTGGGCTTGGGTGGTGCTGGCCGCGGGAGCTGCCACGGGCTGCGCCGTCACTACCTGCCACTTGGTGGGGTCATTGGGGTCCTGCTGAAACTGCTGGGCTGCGCAGAACGGGAGGAAGAACCACTAAGAGAGAGGAAGGGTCCCCCCTTCACACAAAGGCTGAGAGAGGAAAGATCGCCGCTTCCTTAGCGGATGCCCCAGTTACACGACAAATTCAAACGAACATCCAAACAATCACGTTCTAGCTGTTTGCGTAACCTCGGCTATAACCACTAGTGTCCACTACCACAAAATTTATGGGTGGTGGCTCTGAGTGATGTGGTGGTGTCTGTTGCTAGCACTGTCATGCCAGTTATGCGACAGATTTGTGTTCACTTCACACCTTTTACAACCCCCCATCCCTACCACCCCTCCACTCGGGTGCCACCTTTATAACCACTTGGTCCCGTGGTCCACTTTTCTGCAAATTCCTACTACTGCTAGTGCTGTAAAATATAAATTAATAAATTCTACTTGATGCATATTTTGCTGGGCTGGTCTTGGTTCATGTCTCATTCAACCTCCTGGTTGAGACAGAAGTGATGTCAAATGAATGCATGCCATTTTTTAAGGTATAAATACACGTATAGTATTCTTAATAAGTATCATGTGTGTTATTTTTCTTTTCTCTTAACATTCTCAGTTTCCCAAAATGCAAGAAACTTAAGAGCCAGTAACAAAAGCCGCCCAAGTAGCACCTTACTGGGCCCCTTAATTGAGGAGAAGGGGGGGGGGGGGGGGGGGGGGAATGCAGCACTTTGGGACTGAAAAATTCGCAGAAAAATCATCTTTTTGAAACTGGTGTTTTTAAAGAGCACCAGTGTTGTTTCCGCCGCCCTATCAAACTAGCTTGGGAAAATGCCTGGGGTCATTACATTAATGAGTGACACTGAGCCCAGCCCAAAATGGCAAGATCCTGATGCTCGAATGGCACTTTTCTGCGACTCGTAGTACACTTTGTGCAAATGCCACTGCTGCAATTCTGGTCTCATTAGGAGGCGCTTCAGTTCGTCTCGAGCTTCCCGCCACGAATGCATCTAGTGGAGATGGTCAGGGTTTCCCCCTCAAGAGAGAGAGGAAAGGAGGGGGAATGGCACTGACCGAGGAGCTGCCCATTGGCCAGAGCGGCCTGCACCGTCTGCAGGGGGCTGAGGGGGGCCCCCTGGAGGGGCGAGGCGATGACGTTGCCCTGCGGGGTGATGCCCAGGGCCTGCAGGGTGCCGCCCCCAAGGATGTGGGGCTGCCCAGCACCCGCCCCCTGCATCTGCAGGCCCTGGAGGTTCTGCACCTGCACAGACAGCATCGCCACCAGTTACCCCACTGCAGGAGGACATCCCACCGCTCACATTTCCCATCACTAAGCCTTTCCGTCTCCGCTGCTTCTTGCCACCTCCCTTGGCAGACATTCTGCAACTTTGGTGGCCTATTCGGTGCCGGGCCACCACGCAGCATGGCTAGCCAAACTCCATTTCTCGTAATCTCAGCTGGGGTTTCTTCTACACGAACCGTTCCCACTCCCGGCTGTCATGCCCATCATCCTCTTTTGATGAATCTTTGAGCTGCCCTAAGATATCTATCAAGGTGCCGAGTGAGACGGCAGCATCCCCTTCAAACCACACAAGAGGCCACCAGCATTTAGGGCCCCTACTACTAATCCCCGAAACAATTTTCATCAGCACTATCCAATAAACCATGCCCTGTTTCGTACTCAGCTTGTAGGTTAAGTGGCTCAGCTGTCCACTGTCCCTGCTGTTATTCCAAAAGTTCACAGGTTCAAGCTTGGGCTACAAAAGCTGGGAGGAGAGAACTTCAGTAAGCGCTAACAGCTACACGTTGTCTAAGCTAATCTAGAGCCTAGGCCACTACAGCATACTTCATGCATATTTCATTTATAGTTTTGAACACACAGCATGGTAGGTCTTTAACTTGGACACGACTCTGCTTATGAGGTGCCAAAAACAAAAGTGCATACAGGCACAGTCAGTGATGCCCAAGCACAATTTTAGCCAAAGTCTGCATTACCATTGCATTGCATTACCAAGCTGCATTGCAACGCTGATATGGCTGTTTTACTTCATTCTTTTCCTGGCTAGCTCTAAATTTATTGGGCACGCTGAAAAACCACACAACCAGCCAGGATTGTAAAGCATAACAGTGCCCTTTAAAGGCACCTTGAAGACAACCTACAACTTCGCTTTTTCTGAATGATTTCCATGGTGGAATGACAAACGTCGAAATTTAATGCGAGCTGCACTTCATTAACTAGACAATCAGGAAAACGAAAGAATGGGCAGTGTGGTGCCAGCAACTTTCTAGCACTTTCTCAGCGATGTCAATGATTCAAACTAGTGTTACTGGCTAGCACCAATAAAAGCAACTGCAAATTAAAGAGGAGCATGAACATTAAAAATGAAGTAAAGGTAAATGAAATCTGGAACAACACTTTTTATTGTGGTACAATATTTTTTTAATTTACATAGTGGGAAAAATTCATACGAAACCAACAATCCAATTGATGAGCGACTGGAGACACACATGCTCTGGTCCCGAGTGGCTTATCTGATACTCTGCCACTTTCACTGCGGTCACTAAAGAAGTCAAAGACGGGCACTAAACCTTGGCTGGCCTTGCTGACTCCGTATTAGCATTCAATTTGTCTGTTGGCATGAGTACGCGTCCGTATCATTGTTGTGGAATTTAGCCGCCCATTTTAGTTGCAAATTACTCAGGGATGAAAACATCCTTCACTGTGGAACAAGAATGCAAGAAAGCATTTGAATATGGCAAAACGACATGTTGTAGGATGCTATTTTTTTCCCTTTCACGCACTGCCTTCTTTTGTTGCACCAAGGATCTGCCATAACCAATAGTTGCTCACTAAAAGACTTGGGGAAGTGGGGGGGGGGGAGCAGACTTCAAGCTGAGTGTTGTTGGCGATAACAGATGCCGTCATTGGGACGAGCGGAAGACAGAAAGAGGGGAGGCAGTTACCTGAATGATGTTTGGAGACCTAAGACCAGCCAGGCCCGAGACGTTGATGGCGGTGGCGCCCATGGGCCACCAGGCAGCGCCCCCTGCCAGCAGCTGCCCCATTTGCCCCTGGACCACTTGGCCCGAGGGCAGTTGGACGGCCAGCGTCTGCGCCTGCACCCCGACAAGGGCCCCTCAGTCCGCTGGCGCTCCTCAACTCCCTTGAGGGGGTCTCCGCTGATGCAGGGACGAGTGAGCCCACCAGCAAGGACTCCCACATAGTGGCGCCTCATTTGCAAAGTAGTTACAACTGGCCAGCCCACTCGAAAAATCTGCCTATTCCGCCCCCCCACCTTTGCACGCAACGTGACGACACACGCGGTGGTTCTTCACAGTACAAGAACCACCCCAATTACACGTTAGCCCTGGCAACATGACTCAATCTTTTGTAGGAAAGGTAACACAAGAGTCCAGTGAGAGGAAGCTCAAAGAAGGAAAAAGGAAAGGGTGGAAAGAACAAAATGCTGCCAAGCACATTTCCAAAGAAACAATTGCCATCTTGGGAAAAGGTAGATGGCGAGAAATTGGTCACACATGTGCTTGCTTCACTGCAAAAGACAACAACGTCAAGAGATAATAGTGTTTCTGCTGCCTGCTTTACGCCCCACTCTATCCCCCTCCCATTCCTGTCTCCGTCCCTCTCCCGTGGGTCTGGCAATCCACCCATGGGGGACCGGTGTGTAACTACTCACTAGTAATTTGTAAGTCACACGTAACACCCCGGTGACCCACTGGCAACTTGTGGGAGGGTGACCGGTCGGTCACCACTAGTGGGCAATCAGCGAGACAGTGACCCATTGGCAAGCAGAGCTGCCAGTAACATTTCTGGCTGTGGCTGACTCGGGTGCCAGACAAACGACCAAAATTTTCACGTTTCCAAGAAAGACTACTGCTTTCACGTCGTACAAATGAAAAGCTCACACTCATGAAACCAATGGTACCACTGTCTCTTCCTAAAAACTTGATTGAATGCTCACTATATTCGAGCAGCTTGAAGCACCCATACAGCACAGTCAGCAGGGAGCCACGCAGTAGAACTAAGCAACCCTCGAGGTATTCAAGGCCCATCTCACCGTTCATGGGGTGGTCATAGTTGCTAACTTTGGAGAAATCATGCAACCATTTGCATGCACAAAGCACTTGCTGCCTGGCACAGTGGCTTCACAAGAGCCACGAAGCTCAGTCTTAGTAGACACACCCCATTTCACATGCCCCACTTCACCTTAGTTGCACCGTCTTTTGACCACATGGCAATGCTAAATCAACAGCAACAACAAACGAAAAACACTTCTTTTTGTACTATGAAGACATGGTGAAGGTTGATTTGCATAGAAAGGTGCCAGCTTTTTTGTATCAACGCATTCAGAGCCAAGGTTGTAGTAACAGTACAGGAGATGTCACATACAACTCACCAGATGTCCTGTCAAGACGTCGCCATGTGACAAGAAATGTACATGCAATAACCCTCAATGAGTTAATAATAAGCCACCATCTCGGCTTCTAAAAACTGACTGTACTGCCTAACAACTATCTAGATAGTTAAGAAACACGCTAACATCATCTTATAAAGGCTCATGCAAACAAGTTCTGCTTTTTGCCACCACGAATTGGCAAACTAACTTTGCTATAGGTTACAGATATATGAAGGCGCCTGATCTACAGCACTTTGTGTTTTTATTTATCATTTGTAGGCAGTTAAGAGATCATACTGCCATTTAAAGGGGAGCAAAGCCATTTATAAAAGAAAGCTTTACTATTTTGAATATCAACCCTATGGGTAAGTAAAAATAATACTGACATCCAATTTCTGTGCTCATGTTTTACTTCTTTGAACCCTGGCTACCTCAAAGTTGTAAGCACAAACCAAGACACAAGTTGGCCAAAGTGATGAACTGCAATGCCATTCATAATCATCAGTTTCCATTTTGGCTGCCAAGGGCCCAGGAGCAGACTCACGGCCACGACAGTGCTTGCTACACCACATATTCTTCTGTTTGAGCAAGATGTCAGACGAGACGTGGTACAATTTGGAAGCGCGGTATCTTCTGGAAGCTATACCTTCTGTTCAATTAAAGGATCAGTACCTATACCTATAGCCCCTCTGAACCCCTTGCAAACTGCAGGCACTCAAAACGGGGCCAAAAGGATGGACGAGACAAAAGTGGGCATGGATGGTGCAACAAATCATTGTAATTTTCTAATACAAGACTGTAATTCCACTCAGTCCATGAACAAGTATATTGCATATATTCAATGGAAGGTGGGGCAGTTTCTACGCAGCACTGAAATCCTGCGTTGTGGCAGGACCAACAAACACCTAACAAAGATAATGCGAGAAAAATACACAGTGGATCCTTTGCCCCCTCTCCATTGGGAGTATTAAAAATAAAAGTTCATAAATGTATGAGCTCAACTTCCTACCTGGCTGCTGCTAAAACCAGATAAACACGCACTGATGATGCTATCCGTAATACCTAGCAGCTTCACGGTCCACACATCGAACACCACGTAAGTTTGGCCTTAATATAATGAAATAAATCTTGTCATTCCAATATAAAAAAAACCTGTGGCAGTAGAATTTGAATAAATTTACGTAAAAGGACAATTTCCCATCATTGTTAATTTATTGTTGCTAAATTATTGCTAATGTGAGTGACTCAGTCGCCCTGTGCCACAGTGCAGTGCTGCCCTACACATTGCTAAGCATGCAGGCATCAGAGACCACCAACAATGGCAACGCAGTCGCTAAAGTTACCAGAACGAATGCTGGCCTGGCAGCTCACTATTTGTTGCTGTCTTCCTTTTCTCTCTGCCTGCGGGCTGTTTATCCGTGTTCTCCATTTCCTATGCTGCCATTTCGCCTTGTCATGTTGCTCCCGCCAGGGGGCTCAGATCACTTGTGCTGGAGCCACAACCTCCATTCCCACAATCACAGTTTTTAAAAAGAATAAGAAGAAAGAGTAGCTCGGTCACTGCTGTAGAGCGACCATCCTTTTCATGGGCTAAAACAACGGCGCACTCCACGGTACTGGCTTACCTGCAGTTCCATCATGACATCGGGAGCAAATCAGGGGCACAGAATTCTGCTAGCTTATATGAGGCCTGAACTGCTCAAAGATTGCGCACACGGCATTGTCCAAGCCTGTGACCTGGCTGCCTATTAGCTCCGGCAGCTGACCAGCAGGTAACGAGGAATCAGGGAGCATCAAAGTTAGCACCGTGCAACGGTTGCCTTTTACTGGAGATTAAAGCTTCCCCAGTCCCACTGCCTTCGAATTTGGTGCTTCAACAGTCTTTGCTGCTCAAATTGCTCTCACTCGCACCTTTTCATGCGAGTGTGTGCCAATGAGTACATAGCGTACTCACATCTACATAATTGGCTTGCGTGTATACGGTGATATGCGAGTTTCATGACAAACAAGAAGCCATGCAAGCCCAATTCTTATGAATGCAGCATAACACAGAAAATAGGCGCTTTTTTTTTTTAACTTGGGATTTCAGTCAGGTGTTCGCAAATTAAGGAGAACACGCTAAATATAGTAATTTAAATATTTAAGTTCTTAGCCCACCTGTCACACGAGCTCTGTATACTAGGGTGGCATGTACCCGTATCGCAATCATACAACACCCTGGTCGTACGATGCTCCCGCTTGGTCCCTTGAAAGTCATATTATCGGGGTTACACTGTATATGTACAACATAAGCATCAGATCTTCTGAGCATTTGTAGTATGTCACAGGTCATCACCGCCACTTCATTTCCAGTACACTGTGATGTGGTTGTATTTACTTTTCCTTTCCTTTTTTTTTTTTTCCAACCAGCTTAGCCTGCAGAAAAACTCAGTGGTAGAACAAGGCTGCCATCATAAAGCCTCTGTGAAGCGAAAGATGGTCAGGTGGCACAAAGACAGAGGCAGGGTACAGCCAGGCAGCGACAGGGGTCCAAAACTGTCTCTGCCCCCTCGACCTCAAACACAGCTTCCACTCTGCTGCTGCATGGGACTACCGAGATGCAGGTCAGTCCAAAAGAGCAGTGCGGTCAACTACCAGAGACAAGCCCACCTGCAAAGCCCGCAACAAAAAGCTGACCGGGGGGAGGCAAACACTCACTCAAGCCCGTACCATGTGGTGCAGTTTTCCCTTTGTGAATCCGGCGCTGTGGCCGTTTGCCGCTCCGTAACTCGCACATACTTCTGCGCGCAAGCACTTGTGAACGGCGTAATTTTCGCATTTGCAAAACCCACATTTCAAGCCTTCCACATGTGCGAAAATCGCAGGAAAGTTTGTCCGCACCAAACGTTCGCCAGCACGCCACAGCTGTAAAAAAGGGGCTGCTCCCCATCACCGAATTCAGGGGTAAGTGCGCACCATGTAGGACGGGCTTGAGGCGGGGTGCTGAAATGTGCGACCATTCTCTGCTTCACAACAGCATCATCGTGAGACACGCACACCGAGTTAGACGACCCACAGCACAGCCAGTGAGTAGGGGGAGGAGGAGGCGGGGGAGACGGAGGAGCAAGCCCCGGTAGTGCGGAAAGCGGGGGGCACGGGTGCAGTGTGAGGAGAAGGGGTGAGTGTGTGCCGCACCTGCACCTGCGCAGCCACGGCCGCCGCGTTCTGCTGGGCCGCCTGCTGCTGTGCTGCCGCCTGCTGCTGCTGCTGCTGTTGGGCGCTCTGGACGACCTGCGGCTGGGCGGCCGTGGTGATGGCCTCGCCCGTCGAGGTCATCACCACCTGGGTGGCGCCCGCCCACGAGGTCGGGGTCGCGGCCGCTTGCTGCTGCTGCTGCTGCGGCGTGCGCTGGGCTTGTTGCGGCTGGGGTGCCGTGGCTGTGACTTGGATCTGCTGCAGTTGCCCCTGAGCGGTGAGCTGCGTGCGTGCACACCGCCACCCAAGCCAGAAAAACCGGGAGGGGGAGCGGGCAGCAGCAGCACCAAGAGAGGAGGAGGAGGAGAGCAGAGAGAAAACCCCCCAGAGAGGCGCCAGTCAATGCAGCAGTCGGGGGGGCAGGCAGGCAGCACAAGTGGGGGGGGGAGTGGCTCGCTGGCTGGCTGGGCGGCTGGCACCTCCGGACAGACCGTTTACTGAGAGGGCGGCACGAATGTGCCTCTGCTAGTTCTCTGCTCTTGCACGTTGTTTCCGGGCAACAAACAAAGACCAGAAAGTGAGACTGCAACAGGGTGTTCCACTAGGTCTTCAGATAGTGCAAAATTGACTGGCACACTGGTCACTAAAGTCACTGGTGTTGCAGTGAACAGTGCCAGTGGCACCAACTGAGCCTATACGGTACCTCTTAAACATTCTAACCGGCCCCCCAAAAATGATCAGCCAATGATGCCATCCACCGAGCCAAGGTTAGTACACCAAGTGCACCAAGCGGGTGAACACTATCTATGCATGGTCAGCTGGCACTTCGATTCAACAAGCAACTTATCATTTTTACCACCTGCACTAGATCAGCTAGCGTCACCCAAGGGTTGTACACTTAGAGTACAGTGAAACCTCGATGTAATGAACTTAAATGTAACGACCAACATTATTTTTCAATTTCAAGTGTATGCACACCACGTGTGTAACCTTTGTGTGTAACCTTTGTGGAGATGCTCCCTGCCAGTTGAAGGGCCACAAGAAGGGAAACTAGTGAATTGCTTCCGGAAAGCTGACTTTCACAATGTGACCAGGGCTGGAACAGCCAGTGGTGGTGCCGACCAAGAGCACGAAGAGGTGGTTGATGACCAGGCTGCAAGGCGATGGAGCAAGGCGATGGAGCCGTCCCTGACGACGTCGAACTTGATGACTACCTCTACACCGACTCTGCTGTGATCGCAATAGAGGGTCTGACCGAGGCGATGCGAGTAGTGTTCACGGGGACTTGCAAGATGAGGATGACAGCGATGAGCCTGACATGTCGGACACTTGTGCCGTGAAGTGGTGGATGCGCGAACGATGTTTTGAGGTGGTTTACGACCAGCCAGCAAGATGAAGGCGTGATGCAAGTCATGTCCAGGGTAGCCCAGAAAAAAGGGACGGACTACTTTCAGCCGAAATAAAGCCCTATGAACACCCACAAAAAATGTTTAGAATCTGTTTTTTATATGACGTGCTTTGACACATGACTAATGTGCTTCGACACTGCATGGGCCTCACGATGCCCGCGTAGACAATTAAGCTCTGACGGCATGTTGCATATGTTTTTTTTAACCCTTTCAGAGTCAATGACGTACATGTACATTCCCTGCAAACTCCTTTAAAATGGTCAATGATGCACATGTACGTCATCGCTTGTGTGTTTAAAAAGCACGCCTTTTTCGATCATTTCTCTCGTTGACATGTGCTGCCACAGTGCGGAAATACAAGAAATTTCTTTCTTGCGACGGTGGCTGTTCTTTTCTTTTTTTTATGCTTTACAACAGGCGTGCGCCAACTATAGCTTGCACATCTGGCCACGCACGAGCATGCAGCCGCTAGTTTCAGTTTTGTACTCCGGAATCTTCCCGCTTCTTGCGCTTGTCCCCCTTCTTGCACCCGCGAAACTTTTTAAAAATTTTTCTTGTGTTACTCATGAATAAACCACATGTATGTAACATGATTTTTTTGGTCATTATGATCATCCTAAATGAATTTGTCCAAAGAATTTAAATCAGCAATAAAAAAATTGACCCGGGGGGGGTCGCATTTGGTAACAAAAATTTGACCCTGAAAGGGTTAAGCAAAGAGTTCCACTGTGGCACTCAGTAAGTAGCTTGAGCTACCTGCTTCGCTTCACAGTTGCTGCATCGTGCAAGTGGTATCCACGGAGGCGTCAGAGTGCCAGCCGTATGTGTTCTGCTTCACGCGGCTAACCCTTAATTTTAAGTGTGAATTTCAATGTAAAGAAGTACATTATGACCGACTTCGTTACATCGAGGTTTGACTGTAGTACAGAAGGACAAGCTGCAGTAACAAATTTATCCGTACCTTGTACTAGTCTGGACACCTTGCTAGCAGTGGTGTAGATTTATCCGTACCTTGTACTAATCTGGGCACCTTGCTAGCAGTCGTGTACCGACTAGCACACCCCCGCACCCACCTTAACAAAACAAAACGAATCGTTATTTGGTGTTTAATGCATAGAAAAAGCACCGGGCATACGATGGCCCCATAGGACTGTAGACTGCCTTCGGAAACACGCCAAGGTGACACTAATTAAAAGCCTTTTGCGGGTCAAACACGTTCTGCGAGCCTCTAGGACGACACCAGTCTAAGCCAGGTCCATGCCGAAACAAGGACGTCACCTGGTGCCCAACCTCTTGGTACAAAGAGCATTTGTGCACTGTGCTGCCCACTATTTCACTTGGCTTCAAGGAACAGTAAGCCACTCCCCCAGCTCTCTATGCATGAGTATGTAGCACGCACGTCAATAACCCCACATGAAGCAATTTTAGAGCACAAACTCCCGTATACAGGTACAGCCATGGAATTGCATTCCATCTTGCTACCCTTCGTAAGCAGGTTCAAATGTACATGCTGACCGGCCCATTTCCGTCATCTAAAAAGTGATTTAAACAAACAAAGCTTTTGTCACACGCTTGGCTAAAGAAGTGCTTAGCGG
Source organism: Haemaphysalis longicornis (assembly GCA_013339765.2). Lineage (NCBI taxonomy): Eukaryota > Metazoa > Arthropoda > Arachnida > Ixodida > Ixodidae > Haemaphysalis > Haemaphysalis longicornis. The sequence continues at coordinate 39,787 of JABSTR010002215.1, forward strand.
CACTAAAACCTATGCTACACCAAAACAAATATTCATTTTGCAATGTAGGCCTACAAACTGCTCCTACCCAAATGCATCCCCCTCCCCCCCCCAAAGAAGGAGAACAATAGAGCAACAGTGTACGGTACAGGCATGCAATCGTACAGAAATTAGGAAAATTACAGAAAGAAAAAAAAAATTATTTGTGCAAAAAATTATTTGTGCACTGCCTCCTGCTCGGTACTGAGTTTTCATGCGCCAGCATTCATTACAATTTCCTTTCTCTGAACTCGGTGCCTCATTTGCAATGAGATAAGGGGAGGAGGCACTGTACTGCCACGGTCCGTCTCGAAAAGTGGCAGCCACGAGCGTTTACAAAGCAGCCAGGGCTGCCCGCTACCACAGGAGCTCTATGAGTGGTCACACTGGTTGTAACAGAACAGGCAATCGGCAATGTGAAAACAGCACCCACAAGCTTTAACAAAGCGTCTGCCTGGAGGTATGACACCGAACTCAGGGGTGCCAGCATGCCCAAATGCAGGGACACAGGCCGCGTGACTTGGAAGACGAACTCTCTCCCGGCCGGTGGCTCTCACCTGTGCCATCTGCGGCTGCATGTGCGCGAGCTGCTGGACGACCTGAGCGGCGGCCAGCTGCTGGCCCGAGGCCAGCATGTTCCCCTGGGGGGTGGCCACCGCCTGCAGGGTCTGCACAGGCACGTGGATGGTCTGGAAGACGGTCTGGCCGTTGCCTGTCGAGATGGGAACCTGCACGGGGATGGTCTGCTGCAAGGCCGGTGCCGCCGTCTGCATGGGGATCTGCAGCGTCTGCACCATGTTGCCCTGACGGATGGCCACGTTCTGCGTCGTGAAGCCCTGCGGCCGCAGGAAGCCCTGCCAAGGGGGAAGGAAGGGTCACCTCGTAAAAAGTCCGCAAGCGGGAGCGCTCAAAAACTTCTACACCATCGAAGAAGAGCTTTGTTTCCATTCTGGCTTCGAATCAAAGAGGGTCATTCGGAGTTTTGGGTACCCGCAAAGTACTTAAAAATTGAAGAACACATATTTTCACCCGTAGCTAGAAAGCATTGTCATTTAGGCGAGCCATTCCAGCGTGTCTCAATATTAGGAATTTCTTGATTTTGCTAACTGTTTTGCGGTTGGCAGCAAATTGTAGAGTCTAAGAAGTACATCTTCATCCAGTTAGAAAGCATAGTCATTCAAATGAGCTGTTCCAGTGTGTCACAATACAGTGAAAGCTCGTTAATTTGAACCTCAATGATTTGAATTTCTGGAGAATTCGAAATGTACAATTTGCCCCGGCCAAGTCTGTGTAGAAGTTTATGTGTAAAGAAGCCCGCTAATTCGAACCCAAGTAGGTTCCAACACCGCAATTTGAACTATGCGCAACCAGCTGGGGCCAGGCACATGGCCAGAAAAACGCATCTGCTGCTTACACACGAGGCTGTGTAGAATGGAGAAGGCAAAATAGGGCAAAACCAATCTAAATCCCAAATGGCAGACGACGTTTCGGAAGACGTCTCCTTTGCGGATAACCTCGATGAGGATGCGAGTACAGTGGTCTGTGTGGTGCGCTGACTGATCATATTTCAGGTCGCTGCCAATGACCGAGGATGAGAATGAAGCAGAGTGCTGTTTGTTCAGAAATCATGGCCGGGTAGAACGCCACTGCATCTTGAAGAAGCCGAAGATGAGGCCTTCCGCTACATTAGTTTGCTGGAACAAAAAGTGCTGGCTGTCGCCTTTAGGCACAAAAGGCATGCCGCAATACAGCATTTCTCAAGCATCAAAGTATTGACATGCCCTACTGCTTCCCAATTGCAGTGTACTGCTGTTATTGTTCACTTTTATTAGTTGCGGTTCGAACTAACGAGCCTTTACTGCATTAGGAATTTCTGATTTGGTAACTGTTTTGTGGTCAGCCACAAATGTTCAGGGTCTAGCTTCGCCAGCAGTTTGTCTATGGCCAAGACTGAAGTGCGTTCGCTGCAGTAGGTGCTAGAAGAGAAACAGGTGCTTGCATCTCCTCCACCAGTATAAATCTCTAGCCTGCCATCACGGCTATGGCCAGAAAAAGAAAATGCGTCAGAAACTTGTTCACCATGTCAATGGACATGCCTTTCTGTTTGTTTCCTGAGCTGCAGTTAAGGGACACTAAAGGCTGAATGAAATTTCTTTTTTTAACTGAAAGATCATACGTTCCGTAGCACTCTCAGCTTTTGCTCGACGAGCAACGATGCGTTATTTCCTGAGAAATCCGCAAAGAAGGCTGGCATTTCTCTCTCCCGCTTCCCTTTCATGTGACGAAGACATCGCGTCACAAATTTGAGCGAGGCACCGGCGCAGTCTAGAGAGTAAACAGCTGGCACTAAGCGCTCTCAGGCTGGCAGCAGTAGCTGTTACGTCACCAAGCCATGGCCAACCACCGAGAACGTTTCTTTGACCGAGGAGGGCTGGCTTTCACTTGCCGATGGACAATTCTGCTTTCTGTCTCATTAAATTCACCAAGTGCTCATGTTGTGAGCCCAGATTGTTTGCTAAAACAATCATCAATGCACGCAGTCAATGCAAACGATGGCACATGCTCTGAAGAACAGCCACTGAGGAACAATATAGAAAACATAAGGTAAGCTACTACAGCGCATGTCCTCCTGACACCCCCACGGCTTGGGTACGATTAGTTCTCAGATGATACACCGTGTGCTTACCTGGTTCGAGAGCAGGGCGTGCCCTCCACCAGCCAGCTGGATGGCCTGCTGGCCGCCTGTGAAGGAGGCTGGGATGAAGATGGCCTCCTGGCCATCAATCTGGATGTTCTGGATTTGCGGAATGGCGTTGTATGCTATTTGCCCACTGGGCGTCACCTGCACCAGTGAACGGGCCAGAGAAGACCGGCGTGAGGGAAATGCGGCACAGAGAAGATGAAACCATTCTGGCGCAGGGCTACGCATGGTAGTGCCGGCACAAATAGGTTGCCACAAGACACTTTAGGGCACTCGTCCCATGGTTCCCCTTCTCTGCCTCATTTGTCGCACGGTTAATTAGGTCCTGCACCTACTCGCCCGAGTTTCACGCAGACTGTAGAAAGCCATCCCGGGCTCTGGTGAACGTGGGTAACTTTAGTTAGTTACCTAAAAAACTGGAGCTCAAACAATGGTACTGGTGCGAGCAAGAGTTCTCAAATGTATCCTCAGGTAGCAGTAGAAAGCAAGTGAGTGAACGAAAAGCTGGCCAAAAACTCAGGTGTGGATATTTCTTGCATTATTTTTCCCTACACTTTCTTATTGCCTCCTTTTAGGACCTAGGTCCCTTAACCTCACAACAATGCATAGAACATACTGGTGTCCAGGTATGCTGGCTTATGCTGTATTTTTTCTCAAATTTCCTATACTCAACCCTCCCTCCGTATCTCTCTCTCCAAATAACAATACAGTCATTCAAATGGACCGGCCCCCATGTAGATCCCTACACAATGAGTTCCCTGCCTCCCTCGATGGGCTGTGCCAGTCCAGCGCCACCTGCTCAGACAGCTCGTCCCGCCACTTGCCTGCGCCACTAGCTGGGTGCCCGGCGAGAAGACGGCCTGCTGCTGTGCCTGTGCCTTGACCGTGGGCGAGGACATCGGGGTGACCGTGCCATCCGCATTGAGCACGCCCATGGTGGGGCCTTGCACATACTGGGCCACCAGCTCGCCCGCTCCGGCCGGGAGCACCGTGGCGGTGGCCGTTGTGGCCGCACTACCGCTGCTCTTGGCGGGCGAGGCGTCTCCGTTGGCGCCATCGCCGCCACCGCTGTCGTCCGCTGGGGAATCCGTCGGGGAGCCGATCTTGCTACACGTTGCCGCCAACAAAGCCAGCGGCGAAGGCTGCACTTCCTGCACACGCGGGCAACAGGGTCAGCTTGCAGGCTGCACTTGCCTGTAGCGAGACTACTAATTGCAGGCACGTGCGTGCCCCCATTATCCACAACTCGTCGAAATGCGGACATAGATCGGCTACTGCAGAGTTACTTCCTGCAATGACCAATGCTTCTGCCACGTGATACCAAACAAACGTGGGGGAAAGATGCCCCAATGCAGCCATTACTTGTCCTTTCCTGCCAGTCTCTTGCCAGGAATGCGGGAGGACACATCAACTTATTCTCCTGCTATGAAAACGAATCAATTACACACTTGTAGAACAATTTCTCGCAGTAGCCACTTTTTGCAATACGAAATTATCGCTGTGGGGCTAGCAATACTGTATTTCTGCAATTTTAAGCACCCCCCGATTCTAAGCACTCTCCCCTGCTTTCAGAAAAAAATTTTGAAAGAGAAGTCTGCATGCAAATCTTAGCACCCCGTTCTCTAAGCAACCATCACAAGGTGGACTTCAGAGGCTGTTAGCGGGTCCAAGTTGATGTTGTAACCAGGTCATTTATAAAGTGCTCAATTACAAACCACTTCGAAAGAACAGAAGACGACCTGCTGTGGGATACAGAGAGTGGCAGCTGAAATGGTGCAACAGACTTGACTGGTAGTGAGAGTGACTAAGTATTAGACGTAAGCGGTGGGTTCGCTGTATGTACAAAATTTTCTCTTGAATGTTTGCCAAATAAAACATTGGGCATCCTCAATTATCAGTCCGGGATCGTCCGCAGACCACCTAAGGCGCGATCCGGCGCTCGATTTTCCCATGTATTTCTATGCGACTTCCGGTTGCACACAGTCCTCGGACTGCCCGTGGACTGCCCAAGACTGGTAAATTGAGGAGGTCCATTATTACTTGCGCCCGTCTCGTCGAGATACTGCTGCAAAAAAAAAGTGTTTGTGTAAGGGGCGGGGATTAATTTTTTTTCAAATCTAAGCACATTTCACTTTAGGCATCACGACTGTGGAAAAAAGGGGGTGCTTAGGATCGAGTAAATATGGTATTTTAAAGCACACCTTGTCAGCAGTGGCAAACCACTCTTTCTTTTTCCACCCGAGGATTTACATTTTACATGAGGCACTTAACAAGTTGCCATATAGCTATGAACGCTAGAAGGACCATGAAGACAAAAAACAGGACCCCTTTGCCTCATTAGAAAAAATGAATTTTGATATCGACGTAATTTAATTCATTCCAGCCCCAAAAGACATTGTTCTCACCAAGGAAAGATATAAAATATTCAAGACTTTCAAATATCATGTTACACAATGTCCGCAGCAATGAAATGTGGTAAATAAAAAAAAAACTGAGATAGCGGTGTGCTAACTTGATGTTAGCATTCAAAAATACGAATCAAACAAAACTAGTGGCACCACTACAATTTCACAGTCATTTTCTAGCAAGTGGCTTTGGTTGGCGACCTCCCAAGAGCACAAGGAAGTTTCTGTGACATCATAAAGGCCCGATAGTACTCCTGTTTTTTTTCAAATTTGCATTGAAAATTGGTGGGCTGGGAGAGGGATTAGATGACAAAAATGATTCACGCATGGGTTTTTTCACTGCGAGATCTTTGAGGGGCATGCCTTCCTGCCGTTTTTAGCTCAGCGTGGGGCCCCTCTCAGCCAACCGGTATACTGGGAAAAGCTATATTCTCTTCAGGCATGTACAGGTCGAACTCACTTCCGAGCATGTTTCAATAGGCTGTCACTGACACATAAACAGAACATTTTAATTGTGAAATGATTCACCTTACTCTTGATCAGAAGTTACTAATGCTAGGGATGATGCCTTCAGCACGTATCCACTTTGCCGGAAGTTGTTTCGGTGACAGCCCATGTTATGATCGCGGATATTTCAATTAGGGGCGAATTTTGGGGCAGAAATAAACGTATTCTTAAAAGGGGGGGGGGAGAGGAATCAACCCAAAAACTAAGCATGATAATATTGTCAATACTGAAACAGCTTTGACTAATTTATCCTGCTCACTATGTAGGCATAACTTGCCAGTAGCACTGCTCTCGTTGTCACTGTGACAGAGGGAATACCTCAAGGCATTGTCTTAGTCCCTCATGTTCCTTATCTATGAATTTGAATGGCTTACCCATAATCTTACTTTTTTAAACGTGTCATACAACAAAACCAACATTTTCTCAGATACATGACAAAATGCTGAGCTTTTTGCACTACAGCCATATTTCAGCCTACTAAATAAAAAGATCAGTGTACTTGACATTCTCTATGAACAACCCTTGGAGTTTGGCACAGTAATCATTTCGCATACACTATCTCACAAACATATCTTCCAGAAAATTTAGATACACAAGAAATTGCACTGCTTACTTTGTGACATTCATGATATTAGTGTCACCTAAGCTAAGATTCCTTGAGCTTTTTTTGCACTGCCTCCTGCTACTTTCGCTCACCTTATGCCTTTCTCGTGGCTTTTTTAGCCATAATTACAGCACATACTCAAACTGCCATAGTGACGTCCTTGTACTTGAACCACAGTTTCTGAATGCGTGTTTCTGCTGCTGCACATCATCACGAGGGTAGGAGCACAGATTTTTTTCCCCCTGCAGCAACAACCCTTCCGAGGAACACCTAACCTGATAACATCGCACCATACTCTAAACGCAGAATGTTTCAAGCAAAAGTGAACAGCACTGTTTCGCAATTAATAAGTCACTTGGCACGCACTCGCATGGAGCATTGCATTACAATTGCTAAACTGGTCTTCACTGGCCTGCCTAGCGATTTCACCTATAGTAAATGCACTACCTGCTTTTTTTAAGCCCGCTCAACTTTGTATCTGCTTGTATTGGTGTTTATTTTTCTTTCTTGCAAGAGAAATGTACAGTGACACACTTCTGCACACTGCCCTTGGGCCCTTTAAAAAGACATAAATTAAAGGGCAAGGCAACAGCAGCCATAACATGCATGCCAAACCCGCCGCTGTCCTTGGGCACAACAGCTGCCTACTGTGCTGCTCTTGTGGATAGCTCTCCCACTGTGTGGCTGGCAAGCGCGCAATTCTGTAAGACGACCAGCCACAGTGGATACAGAATATTGGATAAAAAAAAGAAAAAAAACCTCGCCAAGTACCAAGCTGCGCAATGCCATTCAATGCAACGCATTCACTTAGTCAAGTGTGTGTGGCTAGACCTTTTTTGTTTGGTTCATATGTATTGCTCACTGCTGTCTTTCTAACGTGGTGTGCCAGCCAGCACCCTTTGCTGCCCTATTACGGCTGCAGGAGGCCACTTTTTGTTTTCATTTAACGACAATACCAAACAGGCTACATCATACCAGTCCTGGGCAGTAACTAGTTACTAGTAATGCATTACCGGTAACTAGTTACTTTTTTCAGTAACTTCGAACTGTAACTAGTTTCTTTCATGTAGGAGGAACTTGTAACTGTAACACCGTTACTTTTTTACCCGCTAACTGTGACAGGAAATACCGTTACCGCTCCTTCCTTTTTTATAAAAAAAATTGCGCAGCTTCACTAGTGGTGGAAAGCTGGAGAAACAGCAGAGCTCGCGGCCCCCTCCTCCCTTCATTGGGACCCATCTGTAGCAACTCACACGGATTTCTGAACTTGCCACTGAAAGCTCTCCATAACTGGCAGGCCCAGATCGTTTCGTCCGCAGCAGCTCCCATTTCTCCCAAAATGGACTGCGACGTGCTACAACCCGTGACAACTAGCTTCGCGAACACGGCATCTGTAGCGCGACCTCGGCGGCTGCCTCTCCCCACTTCAGCCGTGCAAGCACGTCAATTGGGTGAAAAGAAGGCACGCGAGAGATCACAACACGAACGCTGGGCAGGGTGTTCTCAACAGGTCGAGCTGGCCTACGCCAGGCGCCCCTCACAAGGCGCGCGTTAAACGTAATGCTCCGGGTTTTTTTTTTCTTGTATTTTTTGTGAGCTCTCACAGGGGTGCAAGCCTGGCCGACGTCGGAAAACTCCTCACATGCGCTCGTTTTTTTTCTTTGTTTTTTTAATGTAACGCTGTACGGTGGAACTGAAAGCTTAATCAGCTCTGCTGTTATTACCCAATAGCAGCACTGGTTAAAAGCCAACGAACAGCTCACGCTTTCCCCTTTTCGAACTTTCTTCTTTCCCAATTCCTCTCCACCCTTCACCTTTCCACAAGGCTCCCCTCGCAGTTTAGGAGAGGAGGTCGCTAAGAGAGTTATGTTCCCCGTGGAAAACAAAAGTCTGAGGTCGGTCGCTAAAGTGATTTCGTAAAACTTTTCCTTCGTCTTGGGTCGAGCGGAAACAAGACACTGAGGAGGATGCCGGCCTACCCTTGTGTAAAGACAGACCACTGCATGGGGCCCACCAAGAACAGGGCACCCACAATGTCACCGAGGGTGCACCAGTAAAAAAAGTCGATGCAACGAAATTAGGCGAACACAACAATTGTTGGTGTTGAGTTTGAATGTTCTCCCTTTCAGCTTTCCTTCATCTACGGTTTTACCAAGTGGAATTTTGACTACCTGCATGGGTTCATACATTTCTATGAAATAAGCTCAATCATTTGATTTGTGATCTATTACTTAGTTTTGTACAGCAACGGTAAAGTAACAACGTTACTTTTTCACAGTAACTATAATTTTAACAAGTTACTCTTGGAAACTGTGTCTGTAATTGTAACAGAGTTACTTTTTTCACTTCTGTAACTGTAACACTTACTTTTTGCTGGTAACGTGCCCATGACTTCATCAGACCTGCCCAGAGTACACAAGCGGTGTGCTGGCTGACGAATAGATGTTTCCACAATTTGCGAGGGGCCCAAAACACATTCAAACTCAGCATGTGCCTGAGTTTATGGAACAATGAGTGCACAGTACCAACTTATAATTAGGGTTGTTTGTTTATGGGTTTTATATTTTTTTAAATTTGGGGAGGTGGGGGGGGTTAAATCGGGTGCTATTTTTCAACCTGATAATTGGGGAGAAATCGGGTTTTTTAGTAAAACCATTCGGAAATTCGTGTTTTTTTTCAAGTTGAATCTACACATGTACTAAGTAATACACTCAATTTATTTTATCAGTAGGTACCATAAGCTTCTTAACTTTTACAAAAAAAAATTGTTTTTTTTTTCAAGCTGGCGATTGGGGGATATCAGGGTTTTCTAGCAAATACTCTCCAAAATTTGGCACTTGTTCGGAAATGAATCAGTCATGATGACTGCAATGAGCATTGATAACATCTAAGAAATTAAGCATTTTATCTACAAAAAGCTGGTCATCATTTTTTTTACACATCCTTGTTTACATACGTTATCATCTGCATGCGCAAAATGTCAGTCTCCATCATTTTTGATGTGTCCAATCGCTGAACCGGATAAAAGTTCCCTTTCATTAGCTAGGCACAACAATGTCATTTGTAGCGTTTTGCCAGCCTGGGGAAGCGGGCGCTGCAGTCCCACCGATACTCTGCGTTTTACAGCTCTGCTTGTGGGGCTTGCTTACGGCAAGTACTGGTTGAGAACGGTGGACTGTCAGCCCACGATTGTGCAGATTGCTACTTTGAAAAGGTCCATTCGAGGAGAAACATGTCCGGGATATAAAAATCTGGCTTTACCCGAAAACAAACAACCCTAAATATAATAAGCCCAGCGACGAAAAGGTATGACGAAGGCACTGCAGGCCAGCTGTCTCGGGAATATTTGCTGAGGAGTTCTCTGGTACTTCCTCAATAAATTTGTGCTAATACATACTCTCCAAACTAGAAATAGTGCACAATCTCAAGGTTTGTGGTGCCGTTATGCGCAACACATTATTGCTTCTTATCAGAAAACACTGCCCCTAGCACATCTGTAAACAATGCACTTAGCTTCCATACTTGCTATTAAAAGTGCAGCCTAAATTTCTTTCTGCTTGCATCGGCTAACCAGTTCAGCCGCAGACTGCATCTATGTGGCCTTGCAACACATGCTGGAAATCTGTAGTAGAATGTATTGTCACAGACCCGCATCCTGTTTGTCCTCATGCAATGTTTTCCACACATGTGCATATATTTGTTTTCACGTGATGATGCAATTTGGCTGTTCTAATAAGGCCATTGTTAATTAGACTGCCCAGGAAGAAGCCTTTGCAACAGATAGCTTGAAGGCTGCATGTCTGAAATATTTGCCAGATGCCAGCTAGCTACTTAGTGCACTGATTTTTCAGTCCAAATCGCAACACAAAAAATTTATGCCACTGACGTCCCAAAAGCAGACTGATATGGTTTTTTTTTTTTTTTTCCCCTTTTTTAATAAATGCCAGCTTTTCTTGCACCCGCCACCCTGGCAAACCATCAGCGATTCATGCAAAAAATTACCCGACGCAGATACAAGGAAAGTTGGGACATTATGCTTGCGGTGACTCTAGTTGCATGTGTACGGCATTAATTACGAGTGCTTTTTATAACTGTTTGGCACTAACCTTGAATTCTCTCGTTGAGTGCACACAGCATCCCCTACTAGGGCTTTTTACAACTGTTTGGCACTAATGTTGAATTCCTGCTGGACACCGATGCAGTGAGCAAAGATGCACTTTGTTATGCGAGTCGTATTTGGACTGTACATGCACGTGGAAGTGGTCAGTACATTAGTTGCTCCAAATATGATAAACAGGTGCTCCGTTACACCGCGGCCCATGACATACAGTGTATGTATATTTGCTTGAACGCATTGCTGACACATGCTTAGTGTTGGACATTATTACAAAATGCCAAAGTGGTCATTTGTGGCGGTTAAAATTTTACCCGGCTAGCCAGCCTCACAAGGTGATCAAGGCCTTCCTTCACATGCAGCAGTAAGGGGTTCTCGGCTCACCAGCAGAATAATTTAGCGACTAGACCCACTTACGTAAGGTAAAGCTTACAAACAGTAACAACTGCAGACGAGTGATATCCCACAACTTCAAATGCCACATTTGAGTGCCTCGACCAGGCATGTTGACCATTTCAATGTGCCACAGCCGTCATAAAAGATTCCAATCTAAATGTGAGACCCAATGTCAGCAGGTGTCAGAGTTCACCCTCGAAACAACTTCGGTGCAACACCACAGTGCAGATGTCACTATCCATACAAAGCATTTCAGAATCACAACAAACTGAGGTGCCTCAACTCCAATGTGCCTGGCTATACGTCCCACTTGAGCGCACAAAGATCTATTGTCATTGTGGCTCGGCACAAGGAAAAAGACGCTGCACTGGATGCAAAAAAAAAAAAAAAAATCTGTAATGTGTGTCGCTGCATTCTTGCACTCTATGTGATCATGATGTCATCTGGTTAGCTCTGCGAATGTGACTGCTGCATCAATTGCAATGCAGCAAGTGGATAAGCAGCCTTTTTTTTTTTTAACCTTCTACGATCAGCCAATGCTGCATAGTGAACATGTCTCAATGCAACACATTGAGGCAGCGTCGACTGTTGTGCATTCTATGACAGCGTGCCCAAAAGCCACACTAACCATGATAACAAACAAGAGACAAACAAGAGAAAACTCAACCGATAAGTACAAAATTTTGCAAGTTCCCAACAGGGCTTTCCTGTAGTTCTAGGAGTGCAAGAGTAATCTCAAGTGCGTAACTGCCGCACGTAGAGGGGATTGAAGACGATAAATTTAACAGGGTCGACTGGAAGATCAGAGCTTTTATCGAAGCAAAAACGTGAAATATTGTCACCGTGACTGCATATTTAATCTACACTTAAAAGAATAAGACCACGTAAGTGAAACGTAGGCCCAGCGTTGCGACGGGGCATAGGCCATGGCGCTCAAGGAATCCAAAAAATTGTGTGATATGTATTATTTGAACAGCAGCAAGCATAAACGAAGTGAAATGCTCGACTATTCACTTGGGCATCATACAGATCAAACACGGGCTCCAACCGAAGGCGCTTTAACAACTGTTCCAAGTAAACTACATCCGAGCATTTCGCGCTCTCCATGCAAAAGAAAGCCACCGAGCGCTGAAGGCGCACGATCGGCCTCAGACGTCACGGCTCACAAAGGTCGAATTTCGCATTACATCACGTTTCTGCTCAAGGCCACAGAGACGCTTGGAGACAGTGTTCACATTCAAAGGCGAGCAGCGACCTCAAACAAGCGCGCTATGTTCAACAGGTGGCCCTTGAAAGTGCAAGCATGTCGCAGACGAACGCTTAGTAATTGTCACGCGAGCGGGGAGTATGACGTAGGCCGCGCTGCTGACGTTGCGCAAGACACAAACGGCTCGCATTTGATGTTTAGTGCTTACACGTGTCTACCGAAGCCGTCACCTCAAACAAACCCACGACTAAACGACAACTGCTGTTTTAATAAAGGGTGAAGTGTGTTACCAGCGGGAGATAACGAAGTAAAAAAAAAAAACTAGCGGCGCTTTGGGTGTCGTTGCCCAGGGCTAAAAACAATCGAAACCAGCAATAACGAGTAGTAAAGCGCACGAATGCACTGTAAAAGCGAGCGCTATGCCCGAAAGGGCCCCCAACACGGTGCCGATGTCGCGGAGACAGCAGTTACGATTAGCCGCCAGCACCAGCAACGTAGCGCCGTGCGGCCGGCGGTCATTTCCAAGCTACAAATCGCGGAGACGAGCTCAGGAAGGAGCGTTGTTAGGAGAAATAGGGCATGTGCTCGCACCCCGGTTCCTCCACCCACTTGGAGACGGTGAGCGAACTGTCCGAAACGCGGGGGCAAGCGACAGCACAGTTATAGGCGGGGTCACGAGATGAGGGGCAGGTCATTGAGACGCCATGATGGGTTGGGGTCGGCCCGAAGGCGACGGCGCGACTTACTTGCGAGTTAGCACCGGGAACGACGTATTCCGATTCTTGGCTCCTTTCGGCGGTCGTGCTCATTCTGAGCTCCGGCCCACTGTCTCCTATGCCGAGTCCCAGGGGGACTCGGACTTTCGGGTCCAGCACTTGAGGATGCCATCCATATGGGACGTAATTTTCATAGGCAAACGCGGCGGCCTCCCAGCTGCCTGCCTGCCTCTGGGGGAGCGCGCCGGCGCGCGCGGCACGTCAGAAATATAGTCCGCGAGCAGTATTTATTTTCCTGGCCTCCACTGATCGTTCGCGGAGATTAAAATGTTGCCGCGTATTACTCTTAGCTTCAACATTCTGCAAGAATATTATTATTGTCGAGCAATCGCGACGTCTGGTGACGAATAGGAGGGTGGTGTCTGCCGCGCGGGTGGGACGGAGGCCAGCGGGCGGCAAAAGAAGCGGCGGCGGTAGAGCGGCGCGGATGAATACATGAACGATCCGTAAAGGCGTGTTCAAGATGGCGGCGCATGTTGCATGGGAGGCGTGCCTTACAGGCGGGACAATGGACAGTTCAGATTTTGAACAACACCCACCCCGTGTGAAGCCGGGCGGTGTTGCTAGATTTGGGGGGTGAGCGCGCGGGAAGTTTGGGGCTCGCGAAGAGAAGCGCACGCAAAAGCGCACGGTTGACTCCCACGCGCAAGCGGCGTTGCAAGGGAAAAATTATCCGGGAGGCGCCCCATGTGCGAACTGCACGCTATTAACGGCGCTATATAAATATCGCTAATGCTTGATAGCAGCGAGCTGCATAGCTATCGTTAAACCGTTACCCGTAATTATGTTCTCGCTGGCCCCTTATCACCCGGAGAAATATAAAATCGCTTGGCTCCACAGCGAACTCTCCGCAATAAATTAAATTCATATTCATGCCTTAGGTGTTCCGCGCAGCTTGTGTGCCTAATATTTGTGGTTGTGATTAGCTCTGCTTTCATTCTCTCTTTATTGTAACAGGACGCAGCACCTTCCTGTCCACGTCGCGTAGTCAATTCGCATTTTGTCCCCCCACGTAAGCTTTCCCGAACACAAAGCTGTTGTTGTCCGTGATTTTATAAGCTCACACAGACACGCTCTGTCCTCACTTTACAGGTGTCGACTGGCGAGCAAATAAAGCGCCCAGCTAAACAACTTTGCAAGAGCTTTTACGTTCTGTGAAAACTTTACAGAGCGAGATTTGCAAGGGAGGAACCGCCAAAGGTGCCAGTGCATAAGGTTCCTAAAAGTTGCGCCAACGTTTATCTCAGCCGTAGCGGCAAAAATAGCGGTTCGTGGCGAATGCGCTCGCGGGAGCACACCTACAGGGCCACAGCGATCGCATGGGCAAGTGGAGCGGACCACGAGCGGACGGCTCCGCTTCGAAAGGGGACAGCACATCTGCCCGTAGACTGGCGAGGCCCCTAATCGCTGGGCGGGCGCTTCCCCGCAGACCTACTCCGCCCTTGCCCGCAGCCCCAGGCACGCAGACGAGACACAACAGCTGGCCTCGCCGCTGCACAGCCTCCTCTCCCGCTGCCCCTCTCGCTCGCTCTCTGTCGCCCCTCGTGCGCCTCGGCTTGCTTTATCCGTCTAGCAGACCCCGCTTCACGATCGCATTTTGCTTCCGCCGGGCTCGCCGCACGGATCGAGCGTCTGCTTTGCGGCTGTTCCGTTCGGCGCTTCTGCCAACGCTGCGCCGCTCGCTGGCCGTTCCAGCTTCGTTCGCTTTTAACGGCGCTTTGTTCCCTGTTGCGGTCTTGGAAGCGGTCTGAGGCGACAGATAGAGCACCGCAGCTGAAGAAAAAAAAAAGAAGAAAATTTTACAGAAGACAAACGAGAAATGATGTTCGTTGCTTCCGACCACACTTTCTTTTTTTTTAAACATGTTAGATGTTTATGCAGGTCAGTGGCCCACACTATGTAATTATATTTTCACGATACGTCTGATGGTAAATTCCAGGCAAAAGGGCAGAAGAAAAAAGTGTAGGCGCCGTTTATGTGCCTATATTTGCAGTTGTTTATCGGACTCAAATACGAGTAATAGTGACAGGTTAGACGCAAGCTAGCAAAACGAGCGCAACGCAGTGGAATGAACACATTAGCAGTGATCACTTCATTAATCGAAAGGGGGCACAAGCTCCCTGGGTGGGGTGGGAGGAAATGAAGGGCGTGGGGTAAAGTAGAACACCGCAGACATTCACCACTTCGCCTAAAAAGGTCATTGCTCATGTTTAAGTCGACGAACCACTTATTCTGTATGGAGACGTCCACATTCAGAATATGAATTTTGAAATTTCAGGGAAGACAGTGGAGAAAAAACATGAGCTCCGGTGGGATCCGTACCCACAACCTTCAGATTACCACCGCCAAGCGTAGGGTACACGCTGACATCCACATGAATGCACGGAATGGTTGCACAGCCGCCCCAGCAACAGAATTGGTTCACCGAATATCGTACCCGTAATACGAAAGTTGTCAGTTCGGCCCCCACCTGCAGGGCTCATGTTTTTCTCGACTTTTTTTTCTTTCAAACAAGTTTCCCAGAAAAAAGAGCCGAATTACTTCCCCTATACCCTATTTGACGCTCTCGGCTGCTGTTTTTCCTTTCCGTGCTCATTCAAGAAGCCCCTCATTCCCAATTACGACAGCCGCACACACGCGCAGTGAATTAAATGAGGCCGGTCACACGACACGCGCGACCATGCACCGTCGCGTGTTCAATCACCTTCCACGCCTGTTTCAAGCTTCTATAGAAGCTTCGTGCGCTCGTTCAACACACTCTCGCGGAGTGTTTATGACGCCTCCATTGTGCGGAATGTCCTTACGGCGGGCGTTCGACATTTTTACGACGCTGATTTTGAGAAGCCCGAAGGCAGCCCTTCGCGCAGTGCTCCCTTCGCACGCATGCACGCGGCAACAGCACTCAGCCTCCGCACCTGCTCCCCCCATCCTCCCCATCGATTTTGTTTCGCAATCTTCTCCACACACTAGGCCTCGGTTACGCAACGCGCGCTTTTTGAAATTCATCTCAGAGACCGCTGCTCGTGTATGGAACGTGGCAGATGCAGCCGGCATCGCATGTGACATCGACGGTCTTTTTCGCTTCTCTTTGCGAGACATTTCGGTGAACACTCCATCTTTTTAACAGGAAACTCTCGGTCTGTTTGATGCTTCGAAGAACGGGTAGTCGGTTTCGGGTTTCCCCCATATTTTGTTCTATATACTCCGCAAGAAAGAATTGATGGGATTGGCCTCACTGCCAGGTCGGACAGGAGTATAGGCGACCCGCCACGGTGGCTCAGTGGTTAAGGCGTTCCGCTGCTGAGCACGAGATCGCGGGTTCGATTCCCGGCCGCGGCGGCCGCTTTTCTGATGGAGGCGAAAAGCAAAGACATTTCGGCGCACGCTAAAGATTCCCAGTTGGTCAAAATTAATCCGTAGCCCTCCACTACGGCGCGCCTCATCGCCTGCGTTGCGTCGGCGCGTTAAACCCTACAGTCAATTAAGAGAGAGAGAGAGCGATGCCGGTTATGATGGCCGATGTGTGTTGTGACTAACTGCTTTATAGCGCCCCGTCAACGAGAAATTACCCTGCATACTCTGCACCCATCTCTGTACGGACGAAAGGGCGTGGCCTGTTTAGATGCAGTGTGTGGAGGTCTGACAAATCTTGCACGAGATGTGACTCGCGGCTATCGCCACAAACGCCAAGCCACCGATGTCGTCTAGTTCACAGGCTGTCAGCTCGGGATCCGCTCGATGGCGTCGAAGGCTGTAATCTAGTATGTCGGCGTCCACGCGGTGGCTCCCGGGGCGACGAGTGCGCGTCGACGGTGGAATCGTCGTATGTTATGGTGCGTTATTCGGGACGTCACAAAGATCTGCCGAGCAAAACCGATGCCAGCAATTTTAAGCGACGACACGCGCCCTCTCGAGAAATGAATTCAGTCGCTCACTTTGCATGCCTGTCTTAACAATGGCCGCCTCCTCCCATTCAGGCGATGTCCAAGCGACTGAATCCCCTTCGATAAAAGTGACTCGAAGCGTCCTCAATTCAATTCTTTTTTTTTTTGTTAAACTGCGTTCTTTGTGACTTCATTTTATAGTTATAGTATATATATGCTATATATATATATAGCTATATATATATATATATTATATAGAGTATATATATATATATATATATATCTATATATATATATATATATATATATATTTTTGTTTGGTTCTGCAGTTGTTCCCAATGTGAACTCCGCAGCGGTTCTACCGTATGCATATTTAGTAACGAAAGCTCTTAGTCGCATTTCTCAAGGAAGAGAAGTACTTGTTCTTAATACAATCTTGGTTCTTTCCTTTTAGTATTTTTAAGCTCCTTCCATTTCTCTCAAACAAACACGGTCCGTCCACGAAGTGAGCCAGTGTTTCGCGTGAGTTCATTTTCTTTCATTTCTGTCATTATTGTTAATTTAATTGCTCTCTTATTATTAATCTAATTGTTTATTGTATTGTTTGTCTAACTATTTCTTCTATTTTTCAGACAATTTCAAGACAGCCCAATTACGTACATTATTCCGCCGTGACAACTGTGTTGCTACTTCATTCTTGGCGCTGTGCCAAATTTATCGTCAAGCTTCGAACACTCGCGGCACGAATCTTCAAGGCTATAGGGCATGTACCTTCACTCCTGAAATTTCACTAAGGTCAAAGCGAGTGGTAAAGTTCGAGCGGGGAAAGCGCCGCTTGATTATGCACGCTACAGCAACGACGCGCTGTTAACGCTCCTGCCTGCAGCGCCACCCACTATATCACGGGTTGCGTTTTCTTGCTCACGCGGCATTCTTTCCCTATGACCTTGATTGAGAGGCTTCGTACTCCGACAGAACGGCGTTGCTCAGCAACGCTCTTGGCTGTCGCCAGCGCATGACGATGGCTTGAAACACGGCGTCTTATGCCCGTTACATGGCGCGAATTTCGAATACGCAGCTGCGGCACGGGCTCATGCTGCAAAACTATCTATTCTCGTTGCTGTGGCAAATTGCCAAATTGCCAACGGCGATGGTGGCGATGGTATTTTCTATATGTGCCACTCTTGCGTCTGTGTCCTTGCATGTCCTTGGCGCTCGTTGGTCCTTGGGAATATCACCGGAATCGGTCAACATTGCCCTGGACGATATGTTCCCGCACCTGCAGGTTGTTCCCGACACAAGAAGAAACCTGCAGATGAAATGAACCAAATCAATTTCGTGGCGGGCGAAACATGTTGGTGCAAATAAGTTGTGTCGGTTAATCAGTTCGCCCACATGACTTCGTAACAGGGATATATACTGATCGCATCTATAGGATACCTTTATACATTTACAACAAGGTTAAATGATCATATAAATAAAGGTTTGATTAAGGTCAACTGTAAGTACGCTAAAGCACAATGATATTCAGTTTTGTTGCGCTCAGGCAGTTCGTGTCTAAAATGAAGTACTGCGCAGTGCGCTGCGAGTGTGAGTTATTATACAAAGTCCGGTTGTCATAAAAAGGACGTTTATCTCGGAAGCGGTTATGCATGGGCACGACCGAGACATCGCGAAGTGGCCAGAATAAACTTATCATCGCCATCGACAGCATTAAATGACCCATTAGGCGAAAAAGCCGGCGTCCCGTTTCCATAGCAGCAAAACGAAGCCTTGCGTTAATTGCGACGAGTAAGCACAGATCGGCCGAGGTGCTTTGGCATACGCTTGCCCAGGATTTCTGGCTCTTCGAGCTCTGACGACGTTAGCGGGCATCCGCAGGCCTGACGTGTAACGACTTTGGCATTGCGGCTCAACGGTAGAGCCATTGAATTGACGTTAAGCCTAAAAGGACCCTATAACACATACCCGCAGAGGTGTATTGGCGTACGAGATATTCTGTTTCTTACGAGCCCAAAAACATATTGTTACATGGGTCCGGGGCAGTTCATCTAACGCCGTTATATTGCTTTTGGTTTCGTCGAAGGAATGGCCGTTTCATCGAAGCCGTTAATTCGAACGCCGTTTTAACGAATCGGCGGGCCCCCGTATCATCGTAAATTGCCATAGATGATGGGTGCATCACAATTTTTGTCGAGTTTTTCTTACCATCTTGTGGATATACTTTCAGACCATCTGTTGCACATGATGAAATTATAAATGAAACACACTCCGAGAACTGGAAGAAACCTCCGATATCGCCGACACCCCTTTACACATTTGTGGCTTCCGGCTTCGCAACAGGTATTTTATTTTCAGTATAGGTTCATGCTCTTGCCGCAGGCGGCTTAGCAAACGGCTAAAACCTGTATATATGTGCGACGGGCCCGTAACATTCAAAAAGCGACTGTGCCAGCTCTCTATTGTTCCCCGTGGCTGCCGTGAAGCTATCACTGGCTCGGCAGGTCACAATTGCAGAGGAAATCGTGGCGGTTCGAATAACAGCTCGCATAGCCATGCATGTGATGTGACGTTCAGAAGTTCCCGCCAAACGTCGACGAATCTCGGCTACATCACCAAATTTTCCGTAACGCCGAGGTCGATTTGCCGTGCGCCCGCTCACCGACATATATACCTGTTCCGTCGGTGCAATAAATCGTGTTAAATTAAAATGACCCGCGCGTCGCGGACCATTCAAACTTCCGCCAGAGTATTCTGTTGCGTAAGGGAATCGAACTGCATAATAATATTAACCCTGAAAATTGGTGTCAGTACCCATAGCTTTGTGGCGTATAGCGAAGATCGCAATCCGTGTTTCGCCGAGGCGATGTTCCGTCGAATTAAGGGAACATGTCTACCGACCATTTTGAACCCATCGGCCATTACTAAATGCTTAGATCGGTGGGACTGGAGGAAAAATTGATGATCTTGTTCTCCCAATCACATTTCGCATCGTGTCTCGAAACCCCTTCGATGAAACGGCGTTCGATGAAGTGTCCGGAACCAACATCTACAGAGAAACACATACGCTATCCCGCAACAAAACTCGAAAATATTACGCGCAGCGCAGAACTTGAAGGGACCTGAGAATTAATGCATTCTTGCATGCGTAGCGCAAAAATGGACAAATTATACAAGAAGCGCTCGCCTTCGTCCCTTCTATTGTCCTGTGTCCTTTTTTGCGCTAGCACTCGCGCGCGCATGTCCTCGCATGCATCCACAGTTCCCAAAAAGTGGTTACGTGTGCTCGGAGTTTTTCTTGTGGACAGTAAGCACCAAATTCTGAGTTTTTCACTTGGACTATAGACTACGGAGCAGATCGGACAAAACCTGACAAAGGGCCAAATAAAAAGAGTCGTTTCCAACCACACGTGGGCAGCCAAAGCAATCACGGTCACTGTCGTATTCGTCGTGGAGCGGGATCGGTCATAGAGGGCCAGAACGCCTTCGCAACGGGCTGCCGCACGAGTGCACCCTTCCGAATTCAAGATCAAAAGCAGCGGCTTTCCCGCCCAAAATATTATTGCTGCGCGCTCTCCAGAAGCCCAGAGTGCGGGAGTGGGAGCCGGGCCCAGACCAGCAGCACGATCGCAGAAAGCGGAAGCAACTATAGTGTTGAAGGAAAGCCAAAGCCGCATGCCGAAAACACATTCCAGGGGTGGAGTTCTGACTGTTGTCCGTTTCAGAATGCCCATTTAAAGCAGACCGTGATCGGCGCCATGGAGACAAGATGTGACGCAAAACATGCAAGGAGGACAGTTGGTTTCGGTGCATGGCAGGGTCCCGTCAACTGGAACCATACACGTGACGATTGAAACACAGAACAAAAAAAAGGCGCGATACCTGGCCCATACTAATGTGAACTCGTACAACAAACACGAGTAACATTATTTGAACGACCTTTCAATTTCTCGTAACATAATAAATAAGACATGTTTTCACTAGTTTCAACTGTTTTTATTGTGAGGACCAGGGAACAAAGGAAGCATGCACGGCCATCATCCCGCGGGCTGTTGGTGCTCTCTTCCTCTGCCTGTCGAAAGGATAATGAGGTGCTCGAGGGAGCTTTCGGCTATAGGGTGCCAAGCCCTGCTCTCGTCGTCACGCATCAATCAGCCTCAATAAATCGCTTACAATGGATTTATTATCGCAGGTGTTAGCTTGGTCGTGGTTCGAATAGAATACTTGCTTTTAATGAATTAAAAAAATATTTAATTACAAAGAAAAATTGAGGTTACTTTAGGTCAGGACAGAGGAGCACGGGAAGAAATCGTCCGACGCGGTGCCCGTGAACTCTCTGGCGCAGGGTTCGCGCACCAGGCCGGCCGTGAAAGTGTAGGAAATGGAACGTAAACACACGCCTGGCGTGTTCTCGTGGTTCTCGGTGCATCTCTGCGTGGTCGTGGCAGTAAATTGCGGCTTTGTTTCGGGCGGCCGTCGGGTGGTGTCGAGGGGTTAAGTGTTCGTGGTCGTCCGTTCTGCTTTCTCGGCGCGAGAGAATTCCCCGAGGCCTGGGAACCAGCTGACCCTGCAGCGGTACCTTGTAGTTCAGCATGTTTCCCTGCGTCAATTCAGTTTCGTCTGGTAAAGAAATACAGCCAAACAAAACTCCACGCTGATATGAGTAGTACGTGGCAGCTTCGACAAAATTAGTTATTTTGCCGGGACCATTTTTCCTAACGTGGCTTCGGGAGCAACTTTTCCTTCGCCATTTTCGGAATCGTTTCTACCGTTACGATTTTTACGTACACCTTCAAGTCCTATCGACCGCCCTCAAGGTAACCCCGCGCACGAGTACGAGTGGGTGGCACCCTGGAGTGACGTGCTTTCGGTGTACGCGCAAGCGAGACCCCTAGTAGAACAACAGATGGCGATTGCAATGCAGCACTAAGCAGGTGTGAAAAAAAAAGCACCTGCTCTATTTATTCCTTTCCTTTGGCGCTCCTCGCTTGCGACACCTGCTCGTCAAAGAAGTTCCTGTACCAGATTAGTTTGCACCCTCCTCTTCCCTCGACCCCCGGAGCGGCGAGGTGCGGCGGCGAGGGGCTGGCGCCGAAGGAGGGGGCTCGCGGAAAGAAGGTGAACGCCCCCGGCAGACGGACCCGCTGCGGAGCCGTCTCTGTGCCGCTCGCCGTCTCTTCTTCGGCCTTGACAGGGAGAGGCACGCACGCTGAGGCCAGGCGCCAAGTGGCAAAGAAGCCGGCTCGTTCCGTTCCCAAGTGACACCAGTCCCAGCGCGCGCGAGACAAAAAAACAAAATAAAAAAGGCAACGCGCGTAGCAGTGCGCGACGGTGGCGGTGTGCGTGGCGCGCCGAGGCCACCACGCGCCGCGGTGGCGGGCCGCCGGTGCCAGCCCCCTCCCCTTCTTCCGCCGCGACCACGTGCGACGCGCGCGCTCCGGCCGCCCACCCACGTGCAACGCGCTGTTGACGTCGCCCGCTTTGGGTGACCCTCCCCCCGCCCAACGAACGCTGATGCAGAGCGCGCGGCCCGCGGGGCAGTCGTCGTAGCTCCGGAGGTGCTTCCTGGCACGGGGATGCCGCTCTCATCCTCGTCCCCTAAATGCGAGGTCCGCAGAGGCTTCTCGAGTGTAGTGACCTTGTGTTTGGATTCAGGAAGCTGAGCAAAGAATAAACAGGGAGGAACTAAACAGTGCCACGCTGCATCCGCAGCAAAAGTCGTTCAACCGGCCGACGATGACGCTGTGGAACACGGGCTCCCAATCGTCATTTGGCGGGGAAGGACCGACAGATTTCCTTCTTTTACCCTTTCCACACCCAAGTTCTTGGGCAAAATAACGTTTTTTCCAGCACAGCCACCACCCTCTTCACGATTTCGCAGCGAAAGGACGCAGGTTACGTAACCAAGTTAGCTACACCAGGCCATCTGGTGTTTGTTGGTAACAAAGCAGTTCAAACGGCGCGGACTTGGAAGTAGATAGTTAGGTTAGGATGCAGGCTGGTCGGCGGGTTATCAAGTGGCGGAATACCTGGCGCGCCAAGGCTACGGAGTCGAGATAGGGCCGCTGCATTTGAACTCACGGACACTACAAAAGTGGTCGGGACAACGAACGTAGCGGAAATACTCTATGCGGGTTGCAAGCAACGTTAGCCTAGAAAACAAGCCTGACAGCATTGAATTGATGTTTCCGACAGTAACTAAAGCTGTGGGGGGAAAGGTTTTTAAGTGTTAGCGCAGTGGCTCACATTAGGGTGAAAGTGGGAGTGATTTGGTTTCTGGAAATTTGAAAGGTTAATTTAATGACCTGGAAAGCTCGATCGCGGTGCACGGGAGTGGGGCGAATATCTGGCAAAAGCTCACGCACCATACCAGCGAGTCGGAAATTTGAACCACACACGACTCAAAACAGATGACAGTTGGCGGTTATCGACGTGCAGACAATCGTTTTCTGGGCTTGCCGCAGGCGCAGTTGTGGTGATGTCATGCGCTTCAAAGTTGGCTTCTTCGCTGGCTGCTAATTCGTGCCTGGACACAGTAAATTATACCACGAACTGGCTAAAAGAAGGAGGGTAAGGGAGGGAAAGCATCAAAATTACGGGAAGAAATGCTCCACCAGTGAAGCTTCCAAAATTATTCTCGGAATGCCTCCAACTTGTGAAGTACCGCTGGCCTGGAAAATAGCGACCCAATTCTAATTCACAAGAAGGACGATGCCAATGACCTTTAGCAGACAGACCCACCAGCCTGCAAGTTGTTTACCATTTGGTAAAAAAGCTGTACGATACAACTGTTGCTTTGAAGCAGCAGTTGACCGCTTAAGCAACATCTAGACTTTCACCAGTTGCAGACAGCCTATAGATTCATAGCTTACTCGACAATGGATCCACTTCAGGTCATGAGTCAGGTAACGGCCTCTCTAGTGGCCTTATTATGGTCTATATGGATAATGAAAAGGCGTTCGAAACCGGGGAAACCGCCGCATTAATAGTGACACTATGCCCACCATGGAGCAGATGTGTCAATACTCCTGCAGCATGCATGCAGAGGATCATCCTTAATAAGAAGTTCCCATAAGTGGCGCGTCAGGCAAAAAGACACCTCCTCTCCGAAATTATTAACAGCGTTTGTAGAGATTGCCTCGAACGGTGTAAGTAGGGGAAAGGAATAAGTGAGGGAATGTTTGAGTAAATTGACATCGACGACAACGTCTTAGTCGGCGAGTATGAAAAGGGTGGTTCGGAACTCCATTCAGAAGGCTGGGTAATAAAATACAGGGTGTACGCCTCAAAAGTTTTTCCTGAGCGAACCGTTGCTCGGTTCGCGCTCAAACTTCACACGAAGGTCGCATTTTGTGGTCTGTTTTGTTTGACACCGGGAACAACAACGGAACTTACCTATTTATTCTAAAAATAAATGAAAAAGATTTTCGCCTATGGGAGAATGGCGGCTGATTTGGATGTGCGAGCCAGTGCAAGCTGATCTTGTAACGACGGCGCCACCTGGGGTATGCAGAGCGGTGAACGGGCGATGGGGATTCACGGGTGTAGGAAAAAATGGTCCCGGAAAAATGGTAAAAAAAATGGTCCCGGAAAAAATGGTCCCGGAAAAATGGGTCCCGGAAAAATTGGTCCCGGCAAAAATGGTCCGGGAAAAATTGGTCTGGGAAAAATTGGTCTGGGAAAAAAATGGTCCCAAAGCCAAGGTAGGAAGAGATAGAGAGAGACAAACATTTATAGTACTAATGAGCAAGATGTTCTTAGGTGGTGTATCACGATTGCCCCGCGCGCAGAATCCCCGTCGCCAAAAACCCCGCGACGTTAGCCCCGTGTCTCATTTGCCCCGCGTGCAGTATCCCCGCGTGCCATTTGCCCCGATGCCAGTTTCCCCGACCCATTCTCCCGGGGCGATATTATGGCGCGTCATTTTCTTTTCAGTGACTATAATTTTTTTTTAATTAGAGTAAAGTAAGGTTGGACGATCCTCTCAAGAAGAAGATTGGCTGCCGCTTTCCCGAAGTAGCACTGGGGCATTATTCCGTCTTCCCTTAGCTGGGATAATAATTTAGATGAGGGTTCAAAGTACGATGGCGGTAAACGCTACCCCCCCCCCCCCTTCCCTCTCCGCTCGGGTCTAGGACATTTCGGTGCACGGACAGATCGGTGTACGGACAATTATCTGGTGCTTACTTGTTTTAAACAGCCATACTATATATTTCCGCGTAACTTGGGTTATGGAGCACAACAATCTACTGCAGTGCTTGCACATTTACATTGATGTCATTTTTATTAGCGCCAGTTATTTGAATAAATTGAGCATTTCAATATTTCTGTTTATACCTTGTTCAGTAAACATTTATTACGCAGCGAACTAATAAATCCTTTCGCAGACCCTTTTATTTACTACAGCACTTTATAATGTAGATTCGCTCTTTTTTGCCGCATGCACATCAGCTAAGGAAATCAGCCGATGTTTACGATGTATTTCGCAAGTAATTTTCTCTAAATAAAAGGCACACTCCCACTATCGCAAGACCGCACCTTTACAAACATTCTGTTGCTCCCAAAATGCAAAAAATATGAAGTGTTTCATGCCGGCAGCGCTGTGACGCTAAAATAAACTTGCAAATACTGTTGTCGGCAGCTTTTTCTTACTGAGTCTAGAATATCGTCGTGAAGGAAGAATGGGCCTTTTTGAAGACAGCTGCAGCTTCTATCTCTCTTAAATCTTGCTAAAGCGTGTATGGACGGTTCCAGGCCTCGCAGTTGTTTGTGCGGTTTTAATCCAATTACTTGCATTAAAATTTTTAATCCATGCTCAGCCCTGCCATCCATCCATCCATCCATCCATCCATCCATCCATCCATCCATCCATCCATCCATCCATCCATCCATCCCCTTCAAACCATCCGTCCGTCTGTCTGTCTGTCTATCCAATTTTCTTTGTTAGATTTTAGCCTCCAAAGGCGTTAATTTCGGCCCCTTATAGGAATATTAAAGCATTCCATCTCTTTCTCAACCCTTTAGCTAAAACGCAAAGGGACAAAATAAAACCGCAAAAAAGTTCACATCTGACTAACTTGAAGAGAAACACGTTGACTGGGCCATGGGACCATTTTTTCCTAGATGGTCACTGGGACCATTTTTTCCGGGACCATTTTTTCCGGGACCATTTTCTCCGGGACCATTTTTTCCGGGACCTTTTTTTCCGGGACCATGTTTTCCTTTTCCGGGATTCACGGCAGAGCTCTTCGATGTAGGCAGTAGCGAAACTCCGCCTCGAAAAAGTTTGGCTACGTGAAGAGCGAAGTATTTTAGTGCAAGTCTCCTGCGAAAGCCGCGGCCTGACACATGTCCTCAGATCTCTCGTATATCTTGTTAGGAGGTATATATGTTCTGCGCCACCTTCCCTTGTTCAGCTTCTTTATCACGTGAAAATCAGTTCCACGTTTAAAACGGCAAAAATTGGGCCCATCTCCCCGCGAGGGGGACTCGAGTAAATGCGTCGCATAGGGGGTGGGTGTATTCCGTTAACGTTTAGTGTTTGGGGAGTTGGTGGTAGTGAATGCATTGTATCAGCTTCTTGACGTAGTTTGAATGAGTCAAGGATATAAGGCGCGTTCGTAGCCTCCCATTCTGTGTCGGCTTTGTGGCGCAGTGGGTAGAGCACCATGTACATTGCCTTCCGCCCGCAGCGTCGAGGGATCGAAACCAGGCGCCGGATAGTATTTTTTTTATATAGTGTAGGGGGAGGGGTGCGGACAACGACGGTGCGGACTACGACTACGGACGTCAACGCGGGTGACATCGTGAGTTACTGAAATGCTCTGCATTTAAAACGGCCCGCATCTGGACCCCCCCCCCCCCTTGCTTTGGATAGTGCGTACCGTGGTGCCACTGCGGCCGCCGCGTGCCTATCCAAAAAACAAACTGATTATTTAAACTGACAATTAACGTTAAATTTTCTTTTATAGTGCATTATTTTTTTTTTGTGCTTTCGTAAGGTACTAATTGCTATCTTAACTCCGGTTTTTAGGTTGCGATTGTTTCTGCGTCCGCGCATCTGCCTCGACCAATTGGCGCTTGTGCGGGCACTCCGGCACAACATAGGTCTGAACTGAAGTACTAAAGTTGCAGTAATCGTTTGGCCTACAGCTCATTGTATGCCAAAACTAATCTAGTAGCCGATCAAGCGGCTCTGAATAATCAGTTTCAGCTGGCATAAAGCCATCGAAGCGACTTATTGATTTTTTTTTGCCGCCAGAAGACCGAAGAGGACGCGCAGCAGACGATAGTGCGTAAGCGAAATGCGACCCCATGGTCACATTTCATTTTACTACTTTTGCTCCGTATGTATATAAAACACTTGAAGATTGGGCTCCTTTGGCATAAAAAATTTATGTAAGCACTCAAATACCATTTTTCGCCCAGGTCGTCGAGCGGCGAAGCAAGTTGTATAGTTTATTTTGTCACCAAAAGATGGCGCCACTGTAAAACAAGATCCAAAGCAGTGGACCAATCGTAGGGCCACTTTTGATACACGGGACCTATGGGGAGTTTCGCTAGTCCTATATCAAGTAACTCTGAGTAAAGTTAGGTTCGTTGTTGAGGGTGGTTGGTGTCGTCGTGGAGGGTGGTGAAGGACCCGATGACGAGACGAGGCAAGTAGATGATGAAGGAAAAGAAGTCTATTTACACCTATTTACACAGACGATGAAGCATACATAAGACAAAAGGAAAACTGGATTACAATTAAGAGGCGCCGCAGCGCACAAGGGGGGTATTGCGGCACGGTCCCTGGTGGGGGCCCGGAGGCCAAAAACGTGCCAAACCGCCGCACGGTTGGCTTGAAGGTGCGTGGGGTCCTGGCGCCCAGAAACCGCCACGGGAGCGAGTCTTCATGCGACCGCTCGCAGTCGCAGCTCTCGACAAACTCATTGAACGACGTGCAAGCCGCCTCCCCACAGCAGCGCACCTGCCAATTAGGGTTTGACCCCCGCTCCCCCCTGTACGCCGCCCCCGAAGGTCGCGAGGAAACGACAGCCTTCCCCACAGCTGCGACGAAGGTCGCCGGCAAGGCCGTCCCAAGGGGCTGCCACTCCGCCGACGGATGGGACAACAAAACCAGGAGAAGGGAGGAGGGTCATCGTCCCGACGCGGTCTATCGGCGCTGTCATCATTACACTCTGATTCACGGTAGGAAGGAAGAAGATGGGGTAGCAGACGATCTGGAAATCTCTTTCGTGCCTAGTTTACGATTATCACAAATAGTTGCTTAACAGCTGATACTAATCATAATATAATAGTCCCACGGTTCATCGTTGCCAATAAATATTAAATTTGTTTCCTCACCTGCTTTTTTTTTTTTCTGGTCGCCTGCTACCTCATTTGGCTTCTTCCTACCGTGGAGGGAACCAAATGAGGTAGCAGACAATCAGAAAATCTGGTTTCAAACTGGTTGTCATGCTACCCCATTTGACTCTTTCCTGCTGAGGAAGGAGCGCGAATCTCCATCGTCCGTTTCGCTCTGCATACCTCAGGTGGCGCCGTCATTCCAAGATCAACTTGCACTGGCTCGC
Source organism: Haemaphysalis longicornis (assembly GCA_013339765.2). Classification (NCBI taxonomy): domain Eukaryota; kingdom Metazoa; phylum Arthropoda; class Arachnida; order Ixodida; family Ixodidae; genus Haemaphysalis; species Haemaphysalis longicornis. The sequence goes on from JABSTR010002215.1 coordinate 67,975, forward strand.
ACGTCCAAATCGGCTGCCATTTCCCATAGGCGAAAATAGTTTTTATTTATTTTCAAAATAAACTGGTAAGTACCGTCGTTGTTCCCGGTGTCAAACAAAATAGACCATAAAATGCGACCTTCGTGCGAAGTTTGAGCGCGAACCGAGCAGCGGTTCGCCAAGGAAAAATTTTTGAAGTGTTCCAGTTATCGTCGTAACACCCTGTACTAGAGCACGCGTGGATATAGACGGGGTGTGCAGAGGCAGGAAACTTAGTCGAGGGACGAAATTAAGCAAATGAATTCGGATGACGTGTTGGAAGGAACTGTTGGAAGTATGTAAGTAAAACCTCCGGCGCACAGTACACGTCAGCAGATGATGCCGACATCATGCACGAGTCTGGAGGCGAAGTCCGTGAGAATGTTCCCAAACAGTTTATCTAACTTCGTTTGAATGAGTCGCCTACGCCTGTTTGCCCTAATTTCTTAGTGGCTTTCACCGCTATTTGTATTATCGTAATCAATTTTTCGATGGGTATACTTTTATTCACACGCTTAGGTTCTCATAGCACATAAGGGATAGACACATGTATTGGTTTCACCACTTACGTTTCATCATCATTTCGAAATATTTCCGGGCATATTTGAGCATGTCCTTGGATTTTCTTTTTTGCTCGCAATTTATGGTTTGTGACTGGCGTGCTATTCTGCTGCACGAAGTTGGGTTGGGATGACGTTTATTTCATAGGCAGAGCAGGGGAGTGGCCAGAAATTATGCTTGAGAGGGCAGAGAAGGGAGGCGCTGACATTGCACCTAGACCTACTCCATAAGACTTTTTCAAGGGATTAAAAATATGCATAATAAATACATTGCTATAGTTATGCATTTATTATCATATAATAATATATTAGTAACTAATAATTGATATAATATATTAATATACATTGTATCCCCCTAATTTATTAACTGATACCAATGTATGTTACATGTTGCGGACGAATTCTTGAACTCTGCGTACTGTCAAGAACAAGGCAAATAAAATACTTATTCATAAAAAAAACTTATTCGTACGTTCTGAGAATTGTGGCAGAACTGCGATCGCTGCCTGCAATTTTCTGTTTTGTCTACATGAGAACAAATAACACTTAAAAAATGTGGAAATGCAGAACAAATAAAAACATATATGCGTAACAAACATGGAAGCAAAAACATAGAGATAAACAGCTACATTATTCTAAAACTAACAAAGGATTGCATGCAGCGGATGTTATGAACGTGTAAAGCACAAAACAAAAACACTTGTGGGTGGCCGTTTTATTTTAATGTCGCTTTGTCATCCACGAATACTTTTTCCAATTTTTTGCATACATGCGATGGTTAGAGAAAACTCTTGACGCCACTGCCTTTTATGCCAATGTATTGTGAAGTACAGCTTCTGTTGGGCCAGAACGCCCGGCCCACATTCGTTGCACGGGGCGACGCGCCGACAGCGGGGCCGATTGACGCCTCGACCAAACCAGACCAAACCACCCACGGCCGACAGGCCCAAACTCGCATCGTCGCAGAGTCGCCTCTCCTTTTCCCGTCGCGGCGGCTCGGCCGAATCATGCATCGGGTGAACAACCGGTGGCCGTCATGCTTGGAGACGATTTCGCTGAGACGGCGACTGCATCGCCTTCCCTTTCCCCGTCGTGGCGGATCGGCTGACGCAACCACTTCGCCTCCGTTCGTCGGATTTCAAACTTCGGCCAGCGAGAGTCCTGATTGGAGCGATTCAAACCGCTCGCGGCTGCAACGGACTTCTGAGGGTATAAAAACCCGCCCGGAGGCACTTTTCGGCGGCACTTTTCAAAGGAACCGAGTGGAGGTGCTGTCGCATTTGTGCGAGCCATGTAACGCTGCTGTTACCCTTGTACGTACTCTATATAAATGTTGCTTCAACTTTTCGTCGGCTCGAGAACTTCATCGTTCTGCTCTAGCTGCGCCGCATCGATAGCGGACGGGAGCCAAGGAACGTCGCTACACTGGTGACTGCGCTCGGAGGCCAGTCGCAACAATGGTGACAAGCTGGGATGCGAGTCTCACATCTGGTGGCAGCACTGGGAAGGCGAGTCCCAACACTTTTCAAACGTCGCGTACTGCGGATAACGGCACCGAAATTAGTGACACAAAAATACGTCAACCAGTATACACTCGTGGTAAAAAAATTGAGAAGATATTTTGATCAGGGCAACAAAAGTGTCACTGGCAACAACGTTTACATTTATACAGAAAACGCGTTCTACATAGTGCATATATTTACATGCGAATTCCGGGCTGCGGCGCCGCGTGCGCGGCAAAACGACCTATTTTTGTAGCTGTGACAATAGATCGTTACGACGCACGAACGGTGTGCAGCAGCGAATTCGTAGGTAAATTCACGCCGTGTAGAACGGCAGAAAAGGGGAGATCGAGTGGCCGTGGTAGAACGGGCTTTAGGCGCTCAGAACCTGAGAGGGGAGACCGCGGTAAAGCCGCCCCGCCCCGCTACGCCCAACGGGACTGCGCAGCCGAGCGATGGCTCACCCTGCGGGCCTGGTGCTCTCGTAAAACAGAGTTATAGCAGAGCGGAGAAACGGTCCTGGTATGATACCCAATATGTCTGCGCATGCGCACAGCCAGTTTTTTCCCCTCTGCGCACGCGCAGTAGCGGCGCGGTCGCCTGCCGGGTACCGTACCGGGACCGCTTCTCCACCCTGCTATAACTCTCTAATAACCAGGCAACTTCGCGACATCATCCACCTACGGAAAAGTGTCCCCAACATTGGACAAAATTAGGGCAAACGCTTTAAAAAAGGACAGATGAAAGTGTGACGCCCCCGATAGGGGGATAGCGTTGAGTGGGTCCACGCGGAGTCGGGTGGAAAGGAGGTAACACAGGTTTGGCTATTGAAACAATTTAATTAACGATGAAGTTGGGCTGGTGCCGACGCTCTCACCCGGCGAGATGGTGCGACTCGTAGGAGAGAGTGGGGGGGGGGGGGGGGCAGAAAAGCAGCTGGCGCTGGACCTCGGAGACGGGACCTCTCGCTCTGTGGCCGGGTGCACGGGGTACGCTTGCTCTGTAGGCCCGGGAAGGTCGGGGCTCTCGTTCCGGGCACGGTGATGTCCACGCACGCTGCAGGGCCGTGCGTGGACATCTCCGTGCCCCGTGGGCATCAACGTGCTGCAGGGCCGTGCGTAAATAAATAATTAGCGGATGTAACCATTTAATAGTCATAATAGCGTAAATGGAGATAATTTGTCGAACAGAATTTTGATAAACCGAAGATACGAAAGAATTACAGCAAATATAGAAATATTACAAAAGAATATAGAAATAAAAAACGCGTCTTCAAACATCTACAAAAACAAAGAATAAAATATAAAGCCTGGAAAAGAACGGCGGAAACACCAATAAAAATTGCCCGAATAAAACGAAAAATTTATCCGGGCACATCATAAGTTCCGCGACCATTTGTTCCGGGACCATTCCGGAACACAGAAATTCGTTGAATTAGAATTAAACGAATTCTTCTGCTCCTACTTGCGCTCCTCCTACCAATCTTACGTTTCCTTGGGGGCGTTTGAGGAACGCGCCAGACTATAGACGGAGTATTCTGTTTTTTTGTGTGTGTGTGTGTGTGCGTGTTCGTTTCTGCGTGGGTGTGCGTGTGTGTGTGTGCGTGCTGCGCGTGTGAATGTGCTTTGCGCGTGTGTTGCGTGGTGGCGTGTGTGCGTGTGTGGTGTGTGTGTGTGTGGGTGTGTGTGTGTGTGTGTGTGTGTGTGTTGTGTGTGTGTGTGTGTGTGTGTGTGTGTGTGGTGTGTGTGTTGTGTGTGCGTGCGTGTGTGTGTGCTTTGTCAGGGTACGTGACCATTCATCGAACACCGTTTCATCGAATGCCGTTTTATCGAAGGAATGTCCGTTTCATCGAAACCATTTCGTCGAAGTGACGTCGCCCGTTTTATCGAATGCTGTTCGGAAGCTGCGGTCGCGAAGAGTATTGCTGCTAGAAATGTTCAGGTATTTTTGTCATAAAGAGATGCATGAAGCATGAAAGGCTTTATAATTCAGGGTCGCGTATGAAAACCCCTAATTTTTCAGACACAAATCTTTGTCACTGCCACTTCCCGTGGCGATTATCGGCGACATGCAATGTGTTGAAGTTGCTCGGGGTGGTGCTGCCTTTTGTGTTGCGATTACTGAAGTTTGTTGTTATTTCCTTCCTTCCAGTTTTCTGTTATTGTGTTTGCACAAAGTAAATTATCGTACAAATTTTTAGAAGACACATTTTCTGGACGCACTAAAAATCCCATCAACCCACTGGTAGCAATCAAAGGAGTTTAGTTTATTTTTCAAGGACGATATGAGCTGTTTATGTAACTACATTGTACGATGACATTAACATGTACGAAAACGCTGTATCTGTTTTACTGATGAACACTTGCCCTCAAAAACACCAGCAGCCGCCTAAGCAGAGGAAGGCTGTGTTAGCGAAGAAGAGGCCCTCAAGCGCATCTCGAACCACCGGCAAAACATGCCAGGCTGCTGGCTACGCAAAAGTGCTTTCAGCCTTTCGCCCGTAGCTGTTTGCTCGTGTTGAGGTGGCTGAGGAACCGCCAAACGCCTGGGTGGGAGAGTCCCTTGTTCCGCTAAGTGCTGAACAGACCAGAAAGCAAGCGGAAGCCGGCGTAGCGCGCTGAGGCTGAGACAGTTACGTAGATGACACTATCTAGTGACCTCATCAAAGCCGGTCACGGAAAAAATGGTCCCGGAACACATTGCCCCTGAACAAATGGTCCCAACTTCAAAGTAGGAAGAAATGGTCCCACCACTACTGCCCCTATGCATGAGCGCCTGTATGAGGGAAGGAAGAGGGTCAATTTGTTTATGTTTATATGTTTGTATTTGCGCACGATGTATTTGGCATCTGTTTATATATAATATATTTGCTAAGGCTCAAATGTATTGAGTTAAATGCGGTATACAATTTTTTTGTCGCACGTGTACGCCCTCGCGTGCTTCCTTTGCTCACCTTTTTTTGTTATTCCGAATACCAGGCAAACCAATGGCAGACATTTCAATCAAAATCTGCGTGTAATGGGCAGCCTTCGGCCGGTGTTTAAAGCGAATACAATAACGGGCTGCCATAATTTTCTTCATTAATGCAGTTTTCTTATGAAGCGGAGCAACACAACTGTTTAAATTATGCTGCTTGACGTGCAAGGACACAAAATTTTGTTTACGCTTCAGCAGCGAGTCCCGCTTGAGCCAGCGCGTTGAACCTACTTACAGTGACGGGATTATTTAGGTTATGCAAGTATCGAAAATGTGAGTGGGCCGGTATACTGCTGACCATCAGTCAACATACACTGTACTGGTGCATTGCGCTCGACGATTCGTCGCTATTTCAAAAAGTGAACTTTACTCGATGAATGGTTTATTGCGTTAGCTAAGCTGCGTTACTGTGCTCGTGCACCTGAAATGCTTCGATACTTGCATTTCGAGTCAAGCGAAGCGACACTAATCAAGATTTTGGATCTCGATAATTTTGCAGCTTGCAGCTTAGAAACTTTTGTTTTTTTATCCGAAAACAGGTAATATGTACTTACTATCATCATGGCTTTTCTTATGCTGCAAGGTTTTTGCCGCCGTGTTCCGGGAGCGTGAAGTCTTGCTAGGGCAGCTACGCAGCCAGCAACCTGCTGCCCTTGTTATTTGTTGCATCAGTTTTTTGTATCTTGCTGGAGTGCATTTTATAATTTCTTTAGAAATGGTCCCAACTACAACTACAAAGTAGGAACAAATGGTCCGGGGACTTATTGTCCCGGAACTTATGGCCCCGAAACCTATATCTAGGTCCGAACCTTAGGTTTCCGGAACAAAGGTCCGGCAACTCTTCGGGGAAATTTTTATTGCCCGATGATGTGCCCGGATAAAATTTTATTTTTATTCGGGCAATTTTCATTGGTGTTCCGCCGTTCTTTTCCAGGCTTTATATTTGCTCCTTTCGCTTTTTTTGTAATATTTTTTTTTTCTGTGTTTCTTTCGTATCTTTGATTTTGTCAAAATTCTGCTCAACAAATTATCTCCTTTATGCTAGTATGACTATTAAATGGTTACATCCGCTAATTATTTATGGTATGTGCAAATGCAGTGCGTTACAAGGTCCCGGTTTTGGTGTACTCGATAAAGAATGCTCGCATTACAATAATGAAATTTTATTTCTCATAACCAGGTAAAAGAGCAGAATTCTGCTCATGCGTTTGAATATGCAGACAGCAGCGCAGGCGTGGGCTGGTGAATCACGAGTAGTTTATCTTGTAATTCTTTTACCATTGAGATGTATCTGCGACATTGCTACTCGGCAATCCTCTCCTGTACCAGTTATTAGGGGAAAACATGTTTTCGAGTTGTATTTTTATGCGTGTGACGTGGTTCTTCCTCTGTCTCTGAGCGGCGGATGACCGGCATGCAGAGGAGTTCGGCTCGCTTACCCGCTGCTCCTTCGCCCTGGTGGGGTGTCGAGCGGCTATACGCTGGGCCGTGCCGCGCCTGGCAGCCGAGTAGCAGGGACCAGGCAGTCTACCATGGCCAGCCCTTGAGACGTCACCACTTTGTAAAAGCGATGCTGTTTGAACACAAGCATATCGGGACAGAAGGCGCGGTACTTCGATTGGCCGGTTTAGATACCGCTATAGATCTGTGCATATATTAATAAAAACGTAGTGGTAAGTCCGTGCTTGATATTGTGTTTCTTTCTTGCATGGCTTCTCCTTCCTGCTAATATTACTATTTACTGTCATTAGCGATCTGAACTCTCAAACATGCTTTGTTAATTTGTGCGTATTTTTGCTCCAACAGCCTGTGTGCTTAGTTCCTGAATTTGTGCAAAACACCGCTTGCAAGTGCCAAGAAAAGTGAAGCGCTCTCTAAGTTCATTCGATTCAGCCTGCGCCTTATGAATCAGTTCATTGCAAAAAAAAAAAAATCCTACATAAGCAGCGGAACTATAGACCTGCACTCTTGCTCTGCCTCTGCACGTCCTTGTATGGGAGTGCAGGCGGAGCCATGAACTTGGCTTGCACTCCTCTGCACAGCCAGTGAATCTAATGGTGCGGTTCTGGTGCTACAATCGGCGCTACTCAAAAAATCACTGAGTGCTGCACCAGCTGAACTGGTTTACATGCTGCAGGCTGTTGTGCCCGAGCACCCAGCCCAAATTCGCTGCAAGGGGCGACGCGCCGACAGCGGGGCCGATTCGCTCCTCGACCAAACCGCCCGCGGCCGACAAGCCCAAACTTGCATCGCCGCAGTCTCCTCTCCATTTCCCGTCGTGGCGGCTCGGTCGAATCATGCATCGGGCGAACGGCCGGCGGCAGACGCGCAGCAACATACCTGGAGAGGGTGCCTCTGTGTCGCCCTCCCTTTCCTCGTCGGGGCGGCTCGGCTGACGCAACCGCTTCGCCTCCGTTCGTCGGATTTCAAACTTCGGCCAGAGAGAGTCCTGATTGGAGCAATTCAAACTTTTCGGGGCTGCAATGGACTCCCGGGGGTATAAAACCCGCCCGGAAGCACAGCGAGTGCGGCACTTTTCGGAGGCGCCGAGTGGAGGCGTGCTGTCGCCTTTGTGCGAGCCAGTAGCAGTCCCAGAGATTGGTTTTGGAGGGGGCGAATTTTTTGGGGGGTGCAATTTTGGGGGGGGGGGTTTTTTGGTTGGGGGGGGGGGGGGGGGAGGGGGGCAAATAAAGAACTACTCCCCGCCTTGCCCCAGTTTTTCGGAGGAGATGATAACCATGACGGCATGCGCGCGTATGCGGAGTAACCCACTTGCGCACAATCACTTAGCGGCACAGCGGTTTTTGGCTCCCCTTAGGCGGTACAACGGCTGGCTCGAGCCCGCATTTCTGACGGTCGCAACACGTTTGCGACCTCGCACAAGCGGTATGCTTAAAAAACAAAAATAAGTAAAAGGCTGCGGACCTCTTTTGGGGGAGTTTTGCCTCAGACAGCCTGAGGCAAAACGTCCAGGTAAAACATGTTTATTTGGAGTAGTATAAATACCAGATGTGGGGCCCATTGCAAAGGTTGTATGTGCACGCGTGGTCCAATTCCCTTCGCATTGCATTCACACCATGGAATGGAAGTTTGATGAGGGTGTGGCATGGCTTGCCATTGATCACCTAGTAACATACTGAAAATAAAAAGATTCAGCGAACAGGGTACAAAAGCACGAATATAGCTACAATGATCATACTTAGGAAGGGCACATCTGAAATAGTTCAGTTAAAACAAATATCAGCACCTTTATTATCAGCATACATATTGAGTGAAAGGCTTGTATGTGGTTTTAAAGAGGTTGGGGGAGCATTATTTAGCATGCAACTGTAAAATGGCCTGTGGATGCCATTGATTGTGACATTTGTGCCATGCGGTCGATGCCAAAAGAAAAAAAGTACGCACAAGTTAAAAAGCAGCCAACTTCCCCTTGCCGATTCCAATAAGCTCCCCACATGAACACATTCTCCTCAGTCTCCTGAGTGCATTAGCCTCTTGTGTTCAGCATTAGGGAAACCTAAAAGTCAGGTTGCGACCACACCACAGGGGTTCCTAGATAACTTATTTCATACAAAGGCATCCCGGCCCATTACCGCCATGAACGACGACAGTTCCCGCCACCACATCCCCATTTATGCAGAGCCGAAAGGACTACCTTTTGGCAACTTAAAAAAAAAAATTATCATCCCGCCACTCTCTCTTCATGCCATGTGCCCCAGCCTCTACGTCGCTAGCTGTAATTTTTCTCCCTTACCTGGCACCCCGTACCACATGGTATGGGAGTGTCAGAAAACCCCATCCATTGCCCCAATCCTCACACAATGTACGAGCAGTGGGCGGGCCAGCTGGCCAGCACCGACCTCTCAGTCCAGCGTAGCCTGGCGAAGCGGGCCACGACAGCCAGCGCGGACCAGGGCTTCCCGGGCACGAGGAGGACACGGCCATCAGAACCTGAAGCTCGTCTAAATACGTTTCTTCCACTCACTTATTCACTGACTCGTTTGCCTATTGTAAGGCATGAATTTCCCATGTAACCATGTGTGTCCTTTTTTGGCCAGTTCCTTCAGACGATGTAAGTAACGAATGTCGACTTGAACTTGGAACAGTATAGGACAGATAATTGGAGACATCTAGCATGCAACTGCAGGGAAGAAACAATCGTGTAAACAGCACATGAACTGCTTACCGAGCCCGCATGCATTTCCTTGTGGAAGCAAAACAATTATTAAAGTAAATATAAAGGATTATTTAGAATTAAAAAAATACCATCAGCCATCAGAAGTGGCTATCTTTCTGGTGAAGGTAAAAAAAACCCCAAAGTACTCGTGTGTCAAGATTTTCGTGCAAGGTAACTGTTCCTAGGTGGTCTAATTAATGCATAACCCTGCACTGGGCTACAGGAAGACTTCAAGAAATGTTGTAAGCTGAAAACTGTTCCTAGTAGTTTGATTCGTGCACCATGGATTCAATGCACACAATACCAGGCCCGCTTCATTTACATTGCAAAATCTTCCTTGTTGAAAATCGTTTTGATATTGCTCCCCCTGCTGCTCATACAACTAGCTCATCTGACCTTCATGGCTTTCACCCACATGTGCGCACTACGTGCACCATTAGAATGGCACCGTTCTGAAGCAACAAGGAAGTCACGCCTAATGTTGTGCATCTGCTTGTGCTTTGTATCCCGTAAAGGTGTTACGCCCTAGCATTTTCGGATAAGCTCGCACTGATCCTGTTCATAATGGTGCTAATAGGCGCACCTTTCTCGAGCTCCTTTGCAATTTTTCCTCTTTCATCAGGAGTCATATCTCTATTGTGCCCATAGTGGTGCTTTTAATGCGACGCGTTAATACAAGCCCCGGAGGTGTAAATTGTCAAGTGACGGATGGTGAGGGTGTTTCGACCAGCTCAGAGAGATGGATACAGGAGAGCCGTTGACGGGTTTTACAAAACACACATTTAATGCACACTTGAAAAAAAAAAAAAACCCTAATGCCAAACCACTTAATAAATCAATTGCACTCAACCAATAAACACTCAAACCCCTAACTAAAAATCCCAAAATACCATTCAAATCAAAATCCGGAAGCCTCTACAGCAAAGTTCTACACAATTAGTCCACATGCCCTCATTACATCAAGTCCCAGTAGTTCCTTTAGTACCACAACTCCCTAGCTGGGTGTTTAAGACTGCGTCCCTAATGGACTGGTCTACAGCCCCTGACGTCGGCGCTGACGTGTCGCACCAGTTGCATGGCCGCGACACTGGTACTAGCTACGTGCTGGGCTGGGTTCCTGGTCACGCGGGTACAGTGACGCGGGCGTCCCGGGCAACGAGCTGGCGCATCAGCTCTCCCGTGCTCCGTCCCAACCGGGAGACTCGGAGACGCCCTGGCCACTCCTTTCCACCCACCCACGCAGGTGCGACAAGCCCGTCTACATCGACGCCAGACTGTGCACGAGTAGACGGTCAGTAACAGGCAGACTCTTCCGTCTCCCTCTCACCTGTTACCCCGGGCAGATGCTTGTCTTATCCGGCAAGCGCAAACGGACAGCCTTCCAACCCCCACCAACGCCGCCTGTATAAACATTGCCTACGCGTGAGCGAAAAATGGCCAAACAGCCACTCTCCTGTTGCTCTCTACCACGCTCTCTACCCTTCCCCGCTCCGTAGCCTTCCAGCGTGCTTTCGTGTCCGCCAGCCAGCGCCACTTCTCGGAAATATGCAAAATAGTGGAAAGTTTGTTTAGCGTTCCCGAGGCGGCGCTCCTACGCCTTCTTGTTTTTCACCATGCCTGTCTGTCTTGGTCTGTCACTGATAAAACTTCCTTTGTCACGAAGCAAAATCCTTGCGCTGCCGCAGGCTGATGCGGCTTTGCGCTTATCTACTCGGATCACAGGGCTTTGAAATTTTCTGAGTGGGGCATCCCACCTCTATCCCCTCCGCATTTAGGTATTGTTTTGACCCCCGCTGTTCGCACTCCGCATCGGTACGCACTTTTAAAATTGAGGACTGTACTGTCTGTACTGTAGAAGCGCCCGGACAGCGTGGCGGGATCCCAACTGCTTATCCTTTTGTGTCCTATAATTTTCTGAAGTTTACAAGCACGTGATATTATTGGAAAGTAAGCGTAGCAGTGAGCGCCTGAAAAAAAACGTGCACGGAAGTTTTTATTCTCTAAAACTCAAGAAAAAAAAATCAGTAAAATAATGGCTGCCCCAGCAAAAATATTGTTTTTCTGTTAGATATATGTCTACCCGACAATAAGATGTTCTTACACTATTTCAGTCCGCCTCCGTCTTTTTCATCTTGAGAAAATGCAGCAAGTATGAGCGAGCGACACGTTGACGAGATCCCCAGTGCGCACAGAAACTAGCGCCCACCCCCGTCGCGGCACTAAGATGTAAGCGAAAACGGCGCTTGAAACCCAACAGGCAAGCTGACAGACACACGTCGTAGAAGGTGGGTGCAGCGTTTGCGACTCGCGAGCAGTGAAGTGACGTAAGGAGATGTCCGCCGGCACGCGCCACATAGCGGAGATCAGTGCCTGAACTAAGCGTCCTACCCTCCCATTGAAAAAGCGCGCGACGCTTCAGGCAGTAGTGTTAATACAGGCGGCGTTGCCCACACATATCTACATCGATTAGAAGGCCATCGCAGCCCTGCACGGTGCTCTGAGTGCTCTGACTTTGCCAACACGCCGCATGTTCTTTGGGAATGGTCTGCTTCGCAACCATCCCTCTAAACTCATCTTAAATCCCTTTCACCTCCTCCCTCTTCTCTCCAAGACTGGCTCGCGCCGCCAGAGGGACCGGACCGAGCGGCCTGGTGGCGAGCTCTAGTGGCTCACGTTCGTCAGGTCCTCCCGTCTGTATAGATAATTATTTTCCCTTTCAGAACCCCGGACTTTAGGGGTCTTCTTTTTTTTTTTGTGGGTGTGTGTCAATAAAGTTTACCAACAACAACAACAACTCGGTGGTAGCCGTCCTCGTCTCGCTTCGGTGCCGGCGTTCGATGCGCGCGGTAGACCATTCCTTGGTAGGCGTGGGCTCCGCGCGTCCCGAGCCGCTGCCGCTGGAGGTCCTTGATGCCGGCGCTCGATGCGCACGGTCGTCCCTTGGACGGCGTGTTTCCTCGGTGGCCGCTGCAGCTGGAGTTCACTGATAGGTCTCGGCACGAACGTAGCCTTTCGGGGCCGTCGAAGCGAAGGTCAACAGAGCGAGGACGTTGGCCGCAGGGTAAGCAGTAACAGTATGGGTAGTAGTAGCTAATGGTTAGTTACGTAGTAACGTTAGTACTAGTTACTTTTTTCAGTAACTTGTAACTGTAACTAGTTACTTTTAAGTTAGAGGAAACTTGTAACTGTAACACTGTTACTTTTTTGTGGAGTAACTGTAACGATAAATATCGTTACAGTTACTTTATTTCTATAAAAAATTGTCCAACAGCAACAATCATTAACGACCGATGTACAGTTTGCGCATTTCACTTTTTCCGCCTTTCTTCCGCAGAACATTCGTCTACTTCATCTCCCTTTGCATGGGTGAAAAAGATCTGGTCTAGAAATGTTTAGGCGTGCACGTGTGCGTGGTGTCCCACGCGGTCTACTAAGGGCTCGAAGTTTCTAAGTCTAAGCTGCAGTATTTTCCTCAGCAGCGCGACATGCTCGCCCTCAGCTGCGACACGCGCCTAAGCGCACGTGGATGCATGTTGACGCGAACCACAACCCGCAGTCCGAAGCGCGGCTGCACCATATTTCGCAACATCGGTGGTGCAGTAAAGTGTTTGACACAAAGGCGAACAGTAAAACAAACACCCACAAATGCCGCACAACGCTCTGAAACCTTTGCACTTTCGCGGAAGCCTGGAAAACTCCGGTCAGGGTGTCTCTTTCTCATTAGCGACGTGCAGCCCCGCTTGCAGGGTCATAAAACGCCGCGGGGGAGTCTCTCGGCGGCTTCACGATCGTCTAGCCCTCTAAGCGCACTCTAGAGTGTTCGATTCACAAGTCGCAGTTACTTGCGACCATTGTGCGAGAACGATGGCCGTATTTGGGACCACGCGTTTGGGACCCCTGGTCTAGAGGCTTCATCGAGCTGTCAACAGTGCTCGAACGAGGTCGAGGAAAGTAATAATAAATTCACGCACCCTTCCACAAACACGACGACCCCCCAACATGGTGGCCCCGGCTGCCCTCACACCAGCCAGCATCTTGGCCCGAAGACGTCTGACCACACTGCCACTGCACGAAGAAATGTTCTTGGAAAGCCTCGCGACTTCGTTTCGAGAGCTGGGGCCGAAACGAAAACAGTAGCTACATCTGTTCCTGAACGTTGGGTGCAAGGAATACTTGGGCGAGCTTCGTTCGGCCTACGCCTCAAAGCAAACGAAGGGAGGGGTTCCTGGGATCGGCGACGTGATTGCTGTGGAAGGCTGGGATTTTGAGAGTAGTGTTTTCCGTCAAACGGCTAAATCCGCCTTTGTGAGGACATGGGGGGGGGGGGGGGGGGGGGGAAGGAGGAGGAGGAGGGGAACACGTTGTACAGTAAAGCGTTCCACTTC
>JABSTR010002216.1:0-52558 GCA_013339765.2 Haemaphysalis longicornis
TTATCGTTATCAGCCGATTTCACAACTTCTTAAAGAGGCATCAGCGGTGACGACGGCAATAGCAGTTCTTAAAGGGTTGGTGGTGATGACGTGGAGCAATGCCGGAGCGGCTCCGAGTAAAGCAGCTTTACCGGAACGAAATCCAGGGGTTATACACACTGTGCTTAGCAGTAAAAATGTAATTTGACTTGCGCTACTGGACACATTAGTACATGCGCTCTTCTTGAAAATAAATTGTAGTAGGAAGACATAAGGACGAAAATAAGCTGTGGCTTCGGACAGTAGTTTTCTTTTGCAAAGCGATTTTCTTCAGCAGTGTTATTCCGTGGTCCGAGCATAGCTAAATCTTTAAAGCGTAGCTGTACTTGTTTAGAAAGGAGAGGCTCTGACAATTTCAAAAAGAACAATATTTACACGTGGGTTGAAAAATGCCTGTTGGAAATGTTTTCAGAAAATACCTAGAATTATAATTGCAAGGGGAGTCTCTAGGGCAAACCGTTCTACACGACCAACAATGTAACCAAAAAACAAAATATTCACTACGTGCAATGTATATGTCTTGACTACTTCCACTCAACACACAATGCAAAAATCTGCCGAACCTTTCTACTCACTAGTATAAAAGGGGGATTTGATTTTACTCCCTAATAAGTCGGAAGCAAGAAGGTCGCATCATACAGCTTGTCCAAAAGAAGAAAATTCTTGTTTACGAGTTTTGTATTCTTGATAAAAAAATTCCGTTCCCTTCCACTCACTGAAGAAGGATGAACAGAAAAACTTGGAGCAATTTCAGGAGTCTAGGAAATAAAACACGTTTTATTGTAATTTGCAATTGAGCGGACGTCCTAGCCACTTAGCTGAATGAAACGTGGAAACACTCTGGTTTTATTATAGCGGACAAAAGTAAGGCTGTGGCTTTCCCTTTCGCGTCGTTTGCATCTTAAAATTGGTGCATCAAACCAAAGCAAACTGCTGGACCATAGAAGACAGCACTCAGGTTGCGTCGGGTGGTGAGGCGACGACGTGTAAATCTTCCAACCGACCAACGCGCTCATAATCGGTGAGCGCATGTAGCCCGGTCGTGCGTTCACACGCCCACCTCGGCCTCATGGCGACCGCGCACGAATATACGAAAACCGCAATAGTAGTAGTCAACCTCACTGCGTCTTAGTATTCAGCTCTGACGGAGTAGCTCCTTTAGTCCGGGTCTCCATTTCTGTTTGCAGCCCAACTGTCCCGCTCAATCAGTCCGGGCTGGTCGTGTTGGGCTGCGCTGGGAAAAGCGGCTTCCCATCCGCAGTAGGAGGGGTTTGGTGTGTGAGTTTGTGTAGGGGGTGTGGGGCATTCCCCGGTGGAGTAATAAAGCTTGAAGCGTCCCCCGCAGTATGGGCATAGTCCTGGGTAATGGGTAGGCTAAAAGGTGCCGCGGAGCGAGAAGGTTGGGAGCGTATTATGACGGAGTTTGCGGTACGCAGGTTAGTTGCGCATGTGGTGGAAGAAACGTCACAGAACATTGTCAATTTTTGTAGTATATGTCGGTATGTGAGTCGGATGCTTTATATCTATGGTAGGTTGGGTTAATCTTCCGCTGGTGGCCGGAGTGTGTGAGGTCGAAGTGTGGGGCCGGCGTTTGAGGTCGGGCAATCCATGAATGGCTCAGTACCAGGAAGAGTCACTTGCCCTGGGGAACAGATGACGCGTACAGGCGGAATTAATCTGGTTCGATGCCAGATGTTATGGGTGGCTGGCGGGATACGTCGTTCCTAAAAGTACGTCGTTCCTAAAAAAAGGGCAAGTGCTGACGTGCACGTACTTTTAAATGGGAGAGACTGACAGAACGTTATGCCGGTCATAAATTCATCGAAGCTGAAGAAATATTGCCTCACGTGGGCATTCAAATAAGTGAAGTTGCTCTTCATCCGGGGAGGTTATCAACTACTCAACGACGTGGACTTTGTGAAAGGGAGTAATCGCGAAAACAGCCAAGCCGCCGCTGAGGCCGTTCCTTCGCCCTTGCCCCCTTGCTCACGGCGTCACAGCTCAGCAACCCGGACATGTAATGGGTTACGTGGGAACCCGGCCGTTCAATGAGATGACGGGGTGACTGACTGACACCAGGCCCCTTGTATGGGGGACTGGCTTCCCACCCCCATTCTTCCGTATTATGGAGGACAACAACCACATCCAAGATAAATAGACATACTGTTCTTCAAAAGAAAATCGTTCGTCCCATCGATAACATCGACCGAATACAAACTACAAAAGAGGCTTTTTTTAAATACAATATTATTCGATTTCATAACATGTAACATGTACAAATTCCGGCTATTGAATACAATGTATTGCGCTTCACCTGCTGTTGCAAACTTTCTAAAACATTTGGCTGGATTTCGAAGTCCTTGCACTAATGTTAATACACAAAATCCAACTTTATGACCTGTAACCATATTTCCATCTAACCATACTCTACATTCATAATAGTATAACATTTCAACATTGCTAAATCAGCAAAAAAACACCGTAGGAATGACTCTCAAAGAGCTGCTAAATCAATTAGCGCAGGTACTGATATCATTACTTTTTACGACTAACATTTTTTTAAGTCTTAAGAAGATTTCATTATATCGTAATATATACTATCCTTGTTCTATGAGGGCAGAGCGCATTCTTATCTTGTGCACAATTCCGTCATGATAGAAGTATTATGTGTGTTTTATCTTCGTTTGACCTTGGCCTTCTCCTTTATTTGCTGTGTATATATTAATTACTTTTTTTATCTTACTTGTTGCCGTATGCGCTGACATCATGCGTGTACACTTCATGAAATATTTATAGGCGCATATAAATGCCTCTGTAAATATGTCTATATATATATGTATTTATGTGTACGAATGTAGTTTTATATGCAATACCCACGTAGTACGGATGAATTGAACAGAGTAGAACTAGAATAGAATCAGTTATTTGTTATTTATTTTGTTATGTTGTTCTTTGTTATTTGTAATTTTTATTTTAGCAAACATAGAACACGTGGGGATTTTTTTCCTTTCTGTCATAAAATGTATTTTGTCTTGTTTTCGCGTAACATGCAGACCGATTGCATACTGTTGTCAGGTTCACCGGTACCTCGGCCTTTGTCAATCTGCAAAAGTTGCTCTTACCCCAGGAATCATCGGCTTGTGAAAAAAAAAACATATTTGATTGGTTTCATCGCGGCATTCTTAAAGGCGATAACAGACGAGGGAATGCGGCTCTGAGGATTGGCTACGAGGTGACGGCAAGAGGAACAGGAGCGAAGGGAAGCGGTCCATTCTCAGCTAGCCTTCACCAATATCGCACACCAAGAACGCCATTGTCAAACGACTCTGGCTGCTCAAGCAACGCAGGGCCCGTCGACGACGCAAGAAACTAGAGCACTAAGGTGGTTTGGAGAATAAGCCACCCCTGAGGATTTCGTGCGTTGGCGTTGCGTCTTCCTTTACTCCCATTTCTACGGCGCAGCCACGGCTACATGGTTTGGAGAATGATCCGAGTGACCCGGACAAAAGGAGCTACTTCCTCATGACCCGGACTAAAGGAGCTACTCCGTCAGAGCTGAATACTAAGATGCAGTGAGGTTGACTACTACAATTGCGGTTTTCGTATATTCGTGCGCGGTCGCCATGAAGCCGATGTGGTCGTGTGAACGCACCACCGGGCTACATGCGCTCACCGATTACGAGCGCGTTGGTCGGTTGGAAGATTTAAACGTCGTCGCCTCACCACCCGCCGCAACTTGAGTGCTGTCTTCTATGGTCCAGCAGTTTGCTTTGGTTTGATGCACCAATATTAGGATGCGAACGACGCGAAAGGGAAAGCCACAGCCTTACTTTTGTCCGCTATAATAAAACCAGAGTGTTTCCACGTTTCATTCAGCTAAGTGGCTAGGACGTCCGCTCAATTGCAAATTACAATAAAACGTGTTTTATTTCCTAGACTCCTGGAATTGCTCCAAGTTTTTCTGTTCATCCTTCTTGAGTGAGTGGAAGGGAACGGAATTTTTTTATCAAGAATACAAAACTCGTAAACATGAACTTTCTTCTATTGGACAAGCTGTATGATGCGACCTTCTTGCTTCCGACTTATTAGGGAGTAAAATCAAATGCCCCTTTTATACTAGTGAGTAGAAAGGTTCGGCAGATTTTTGCATTGTGTGTTGAGTGGAAGTAGTCAAGACATATACATTGCACGTAGTGAATATTTTGTTTTTTGGTTAAACTGTTGGTCGTGTATAACGTTTTGCCCTAGAGACTCCCCATGCAATTATACTTCTAGGTATTTTCTGAAAACATTTCCAACACGCATTTTTGAACCCACGTGTAAATATTGTTCTTTTTGAAATTGTCAGAGCCTCTCCTTTTTAAACAAGTACAGCTACGCTTTAAAGATTTAGCTATGCTGGTACCACGGAATAACACTGCTGCAGAAAATCGCTTTGCAAAAGAAAACTACTGTCCGAAGCCACAGCTTATTTTCGTCCTTATGTCTTCCTACTACAATTTAGTTTCAAGAAGAGCGCATGTACTAATGTGTCCAGTAGCGCAAGTCAAATTACATTTTTACTGCTAAGCACAGTGTGTATAACCCCTGGATTTCGTTCCGGTAAAGCTGCTTTACTCGGAGCCGCTCCGGCATTGCTCCACGTCATCACCACCAACCCTTTAAGAACTGCTATTGCCGTCGTCACCGCTGATGCCTCTTTAAGAAGTTGTGAAATCGGCTGATAACGATACAGCCATATCTCAGTGCTGGTTACCACAGCGTCACACGGAAAACAAACACGGTCCACTGCAACAATACGCTTTCCTTTAATTTGTGCGTAGTAATCGAAAACGGGGAAGATCAAATGGTGAGCACCCTGCGCGGACAGCCCATGCAATGCCCTTCGACCATCCCTACAGGGAGCCCCTCAACACACGAATTGTGAATGAAGCTTAGTGCATTCGCTTTATCTTTTAATGACACGTCGAATGTAAAAGCTGTATGTTATACAACCTAATATGTATAGGGAATCGTGCACAACAGCTCAAACTTTGCTTTGATCATTAGTCCATCGATGCACTCAAGAATGACAGAGCTCCGTTACAGCACCTGCCATCGCCTCGGAGCGGTAACGTAATATTTGGGCGTCAAATTATTGATACGTTTTGCAAAATTGAGGGGCCCAATCATATATTCCTCCTACCGTAATGAACTGGAAAGTATGGCGTAAGGATATTGAACTCGCTTAATCATCAGCGTTGGTCAGCAATGCAAACGCACTGGAAACGCGGAGGCATGAACAAAAGACCTTTTTCACTTCGGCCCCACCAGAGCAGCGTATCAGGCCTGCAAAACTGAACGTCCACGCCACGCGAGCACCATTTACCAGGGTAGGCTGATTTCAACGGGAAACAGTCGTGCTTCGAAAAAAATTAGCAAATGGAGACCTGTTTTGTCTTAGGTTTTTTTTTTTGGTTAAAAAGTTTTAGTACGTTCTGTTGTTTTTTTCTTTTTTTTATGGCTGAACTTGAGTTCTGGGTTCGGAAAAAAGTTTGCGTTTGCGATACTCACCGACGTCTCTCTTTTTGCCATCCATTCCTGCCGGTCAACAAACAAGTCTCCATATTCGCGGGGTCATCCTTGACGTCACAAAATGGGCTGACACACGACCGGAACGAATATTTGTACTGCAGAAGAAAATGCCGCGTATAGTTCAGATTCCAGCGTGCCTTTTCATAAATCTACACTTTGTGGAATGTCTATAAATGTTAAAAGATTGCTTTTATTTCGTATGCCGGCTATATATTTAAAAAAACATTTTAAAGAGCCTACAAATCTCTAATACAAAAATCACCGCTTAAACAGACTTATCAGTGTTGCCAAGTAGCTGAAAGTTTTTTTTTATTTTACGTCGGAATTTGTTGACACATTGTGAACTGTCCGGAGCGTTTCTGGGAACGATATTTTGAATATTCCGTTGTATTGATTTCGCCTGTGTATTTGAGAATTTCATGTATTCTGCATGTATCATAGCTGCCTGCTATTGTTGGCCACTCTATGGCGTCTTCTTACGGTCGTTTACGTTTTCCAAAATCGTTATAAGCACCATACAGCGAATAAAGACTGGTTGGGGAGGGACCATATGTTCCATGTCACAACATGAGGGGTTGAGGTTCGAGCAATAAAACGCACACAATGCTAAAAAACCTTATTTTCAGAATGTAGATTGATTCACGGGTAGTGAAGCATGTTTCCCTTGACTCTGACGAGAATCCGGAAGCGGGGCATGTGCGTTTATTCACTTACTGCAATGAACACTTGGAATTTAGCACTTGATGGCTTTCAGTACTGAACAGGCACCCCTCCAGAGTCATCAGCACAATCACTCACCTCTTTCCGCCAATTCCAGGACAGATGGTCTTGTTAAACACCTTAAACGAACCCTTTTGAAATTCCTTACGAAAATTTTTGCCCGAGAACAGTTGTATTTGTTCTTTGTATAAAGCACATTTTCTGTGACCGACATCCAGGGCCGACCCTGGATAGCTCAGTAATGACCCTGGATATTTTGGAAGACCTACAGATGTGTGAAAGCGGCATTACAAGGCCTCTGGGAGTTGTTTTCCGCAAAATTTCAGCTATGATCTCTTCCACTCTAGCTTCTTCTTAAATACTGGTGTCCAGTTCACTCGTTCTCTTCCTTAGTTATTAAGACTATGCTTCTATTGCTAGTTCAGCTCAGTTAGGTTTTTATGCAACGTGCGTGAGAACGTACCTCGGTTTTCGTAACTACTCAGCTCCCACACTCCGCATTGTTAGAACACTTTTCGTTACAGTTACTTTGATGAGCTAATGTTGAACTTTGCACTTTCTTTATAGGATCTATAAATTTGCGAAAATATAACTAAACACAAAACAATGTTGGAAAGACTAAAAGGGGCGCTCAGGAGAGGAAGACGAAGTAAGACAAAAACCACACACAGGCGCCAACTTCCACCTGTTTATTCATGAAAAACACGCTTACTTATATACAGGCCAAGAGTAAACAATTGAGCTTAGTCTTTTTAGGCTTTTAGTCTTTCCAATAAGCATGAACCAACTAGCTTAACAAGTTTTGTTAAGACAAAACAATGGGCTAGTACCTTCAATCCTTCGGGCAAGAGCACATGCTACTCTGCGGCCCTTAAACGCCAAAAAAAAACTACATCCAACTTCCCGAAGGGAACCATGAGTAGGATGCGGAGCGTCATGGGGGTTCCGTTTGCGTTTCTATTATGTTTGTTAGCCAAATTTGGTGGAAATGTAGTGAACCCCGCAATGCTCATATATCCTACTCATGGTTCCCTTCGGGCAGATGGGTCTAATTTTCCTTATTGTATTCGTATATACGCGAGTGAGACGAGATTGAAGTGGTATCTAAAGGTCTTTATTTAGGTGTGCACGTCTTCTTACTTTGAGTATGACGGCCTTATGGTCACTGAAGTGCACAGTCAGTAGATCTCGTAGCAGCGGTTGTATGCACTCGTGGCCGTTGCAGTTGGTAAAGACGAGATCAATACACGTTCCGTGGATTGTAGTTGGGTGTAATTGCTGTTAGTGTTTTGCGTCAGCACACTCACTGATTGCGTCAGCACACTCACTGACTCACAGCTGATTGCGTCAGCACACTCACAGTCAAGCGCAAGCACAACCGGAGTGGTTGCTGTTCTTGTTCCTCTTCTATAGCACGTACCCACGCGGGGGATTGGCCAAGAAACGCTGGTGTGCGGACTCCGGACCACGACGACGCCGCGGGACATACCCCCGAGTAAAAGACGTGGGGGATTGGCCAAGAAACGGTGGTGTGCGGACGCCGGACCACCGCCGACGCCGCGGGACATACCCCCGAGCATAAAACCTCCGCATGTAAAAGCAGACATATCGATCCCACTT
Source organism: Haemaphysalis longicornis (assembly GCA_013339765.2). Taxonomy (NCBI): domain Eukaryota; kingdom Metazoa; phylum Arthropoda; class Arachnida; order Ixodida; family Ixodidae; genus Haemaphysalis; species Haemaphysalis longicornis. The sequence continues at coordinate 7,954 of JABSTR010002216.1, forward strand.
AGAGATGTACACGTCACACGACCAATGCGTGACGTTTAGTTCCGGAGAAAAATAAATCAGAGTGTGCGTGTGCATGTACAGCACTGAGTGCAGTCAACACAAAAAAACACGTGATCACGATGCGGCATGTTCTCGTCTCCTCAACGGCTTAGGCTGACATGATCATGCTGTCATCCCTGTGACAGTAACGATGATAATGGACGCAAGTATTGCGGGAACCCGCTCCACACATTTGCGTGGCCAACACAGAACGCTGCATCGGCACCGGCTGCGCTCTGGCACGTAATAGAAATGTAACACTATCCCCCTGCAGAGTACCATCGTCCATAGGATGAACCTGATCAGCATCTGCATGGTCCGAATACCCGATTGTATTGGGGTCAGCCTAATGTGAGACGGACAGTTTCATGCGGACAACATGAACCGGCTTGCGTCGAGATCGACGACGACCTGTCACATGAGCAGTGTCGTGTGTGACCTCGTAAGTTAATCGCTATGTTCACGCAGTACCTTGTACGGCCAGAAATAATTGCGTATAATCTCTATCGACGGTTTTAGAAGTGGGACCCGTGTACAAACCCAGAAAGGTCACCGGCCTAAATGCCGCGTGATGGTGGCGAAGGCCGTAGCTAAACGCCTCCACGCGCTGGTGTTCGCTGACGCAGGCGAGGGCAAGCTGCCACGCTTCTTCGGTGCTGTAGGAATTCCTGGGGGTTGATGTCATATCTTCCCTTGATGTCGTGGCAAAAGACGGTGCCGAGCATTTTTGTATCTCAACAGTCTCTAAACAATAGAGGCTCAACAGTGGCATTCGATTCAGATCTAGTTGTGCCGCGTTATACACAAACGTGATGTAGGGGAGAACTGCATTCCAGGCCCGGTGTTGAATGTCAGCGTACACGCTTAGCTTCTATGCGATATTTTTGTTTCGCCTTCCAGTCAAGCCTATTGTTTGAGAGCTTTTTGTTCAGATGTACTTCTCAGAGTAAAAACTTCCTGCAATAGTTTTGTGGTTGAATGCGTTGCCACAGTCCACAATAAAACATTTAAGAGCCCCATGTCGGAGAACTATCCTCGTGATTAAAATGCTGTGCCACTTCAAGCGCAGTGGCCTTTATATTAGCCTTTGCTTCCGTATATTCACCGTACCTAGTCCAGGTGTCAGTGGCTCTGCAAGCCACCTGTACCCGCTGTACAGGTGGTAAACGGTTAAAGCGAATAGAGGCCGACTTTCTGTATCGGCACTTTTGAAATATCAACCGGTTGGACAAAATCGTGTTGGTATTCCATGCCGGGCTTAAGCTTTGATGCTAATATCTGTTATTCGTATTACGATGATGAGGATGATGGTCGCAAGAACGGCGCACGCCAGCTCCGGAAGATTGGCGCGGCGAACAGAAAACGAAGAAGGGGAAGTCTTACAAGATCTAGAAGTGCACACAGGCCCATATCTGCGGGGGACCCGCCCGATGAAGCATTAGGAGTGGTACAATTCGTGCTATATACAAGATATACTGTATATACAATTTATATACAATGGCCGGAGAAAGGCAGGAAGAAAAAGAACCCACACCAAAATTAGGCCCCGCCAATCTCTCCTCTAACCATAAAAGCCAGCTGCCGGCGGCGGCAACACGCATACCTATTACTGTTGCATTACAACCGTCGAAAGCTGTTACACGGCGGCCAGACTGATGAGACGATGCATGACTTTTAAGGAGGTGGCCTATTTACACAGAGATGCGATGGCCCTATTTAGAGAGTGAACATGGCGGCCATGATGTAGCCCGGGGTAGTTGGTTTATTGGCACAAAGAAATCAATTGTGCGTGTCCACTCTGGGGCATTGTCTAAGTGAGACTTCGTAAAATGCATCAGTGTTACATTTAAATGTGAAATCCAGTTCCGTAAAATTATTTCAATTTCTGTTCTAAGTTAAAGTATAAACACGCCTCTATCTTACATTTACATGTGAATATCTAGTTCAGTAAAATAATTTTGATTTCCGTTCCAAGGTCAGTAATACATTGAAACGTAAATATCTAGTTTAGTGAAAATACTTCAGTTTCCGTTTTAAGGTTTAGGTTCAATGCAATGCAATGCAACGCATGGGCGTTGCATTGAAATGTGAATATCTACTTCAGTAAAATTATGTCGATGTACCTTACAAGGTTGACTTTAAACACGCATTGGTATTGCACGTAAATGTGCATAGCTGTTGAGTAAAATTATTTTGATTTCGATTCCACAGTTGAGCATAAACACCCATCAGTGTTACATTTGAATGTGAACATCTAATTGAGTAGCGCGCCAGCGACTTCGTCGTCGTCGATGACAAGTGGAATTTGGACAAGTTGAGCTCCGACTAGTGGAATTCGGGCATTGTCCAAAATTGAGTTCCGCGGCATCCAAACAGTTATGAATACGAAAGCAAATAGCTCGTTATGTGCAGAAGCTGGGAAATAGTGCAGCTACCGTTATGACGGCACAACCAGAAATGGGGGACGTCAACACAGATCCTCTACTCTCTCTTCTTCGGCTGTCTTCATTTTCGGGTTCGTTTGAAATACTTTGAAGGAGAGTGACGTTTTGCGCAGTTCCAGAATCACACTTGTTGCCTTACTCCATTTGTATGAACTCAGTTTGAGTCTTGTTTCCTGCTAGCGGTTATTCATCGCCATCAGCAGCAAGCATAATTACCAGTGCTGGCTGATAACGTTAAATCTTCTGTATATATTTATCATCAACGACACAACTTTTTTTTGTTCGGCGGATCAGCAGCAGCAGCGAAGCTCTGTCGGCATCTGGCTGTCTGTCGCCTCGGCTTTCGATTAAAAAAGCCTGAACGTTACGGCGTGCCGTCTCCAACTCTCTGAGAACCGAGCCACAATTTCCCGCAGGTTGTTGTCCTTGGAGGTAAACAGTGATGCGGTGGACCGGCTTGAAGTTTTGATCGCCATTCGGTCGTACTGACGGCACAGCTCCTGCAAAGCTCTTCGAAGGTCTTGTGCGCTAGCCACTGCGTACTCTGCCATAAGTTAGCATAGACGCGGCTACCATCGAGCGCGCTATGAAGAAGTGGTGCTGCTGCCTCACTGTTTGCCTCCATGGACAAGAACCGGCGCAAGCGTGTTTGCTCGGATCGAAAAGGTGTTGGCACAGTGTGGAATAGCAGCGCCACATCCTGCTTTTATTTTGGTTGTGAATGTTGTGCGGCAAGAAATTTGCGAGGCAGCCTTCGTTCCTTGGCTTCGTGGGCAGCTATGCCCCAAATAAACCACACGGTTTCTTTCCATTGACAAATTGCCCGCCGTGAAGACTGCAACGGCTGTGCCATCTTGGTCGTACTCTCAACCACAACCATCTGACTCTTGCCACCAAAAAATCCTCGCCTCATCCGCAAGTCCCGTAAGGTCCGATGTGTGACTCACCGAGTACAACCGGCCACAGCGCGTGCCGGGGATTCGGCGGCCACCGCGAAGCACGCGTTCACGAGCGCTCCGCATTTTCTCGCTATTTTTTGGCCAGTTTTTTAAAGGCTATAATAGTCCTTCTTAGGCTACTTAAACGCAGAAATTTTGGCCTGTCTATGTCTGTCTGTCTGTTTGCCTGTCTGTGACTCGATGCAACCACCCGGTCAAAGTGAAACAAAAGCTGCGAAATAGCCTCATATATCCCCAGCCAAATGTGGTTTCAATGTTTATACGTAAACTATCCTTAACAAGAACTGGACATTACGCAACTATCAATGCATAAGTGGTATATACAGTGTTCTTTTATAAAAAAAATTATGAATGCTTGCTTTTTGTGGAAATGAAATACTATAATCACAGCAAAAAAATTATTCTGTCGCCTGCTGCCGCCCGGGCTACTATAGCATCTGGGGAATTTTAAGAAATGAAGCCGCAACAGTTACGAAAGGTTCCACTAGATAGCCTCCATGTTGCGCTTGGAAGGCACGCGAATTAGGGCAACGTTGCTCTATGAAATTTGAAGTAGGGTTCCTCCATTCACGCTTGCCTCCACCATACGGCAGCGCTTGCATCCAGGCACCTGGCCTGGAGCAATGTAACGCGGTAAATTTAAATTCTCTTGAGCAAAGATTTAGCGTGTTTACCTCAGGAGGAGCGTGACCGAAGAGGAAGAGCATGAGAGGTGAGCGGGAAAGAGAAGGGATGCGTTTACGTGGCAAATGTTGACGAAATACTACCGCCTTTTCTCGACATGAAGCAACTGCACGTGCCGGGAGCGCACCTTGGGCGCCGCGAGGCACGCTCCCATGAGCAGTTCCGCGTTTTCTTAGTGTTTTCTTACCTGCAAGGCGTGCTAACGGCTAGCACAAGAGCTCTGCTGTTAAACCCTTCGATATCTGATGCACGGCATCAAACCTCCAACGTTCCCTACAGCAAGTACTACATAGTGTGGGACTCAACCCAGGCCGGCCTCCCGACTACAGACGCTGGCTGTTTGGGCCGTATCACCGGAGCCTTTTAGGACTTTCTTAGTGAAAACGTTCTGTTAACGTACATTTAAACAAACTCGCCTCTCACCGTTTTATGCTGCAGAGCAAACTTTCGCAATTAAAAAAAAAGAACACGCTCTAAATATGGGTCATGTTCTCGTCATCTCCACGGCTGGCGCTTTGATGACCATGCTTCTCATTGCTATGGCGAAGATAACAGTCATAGACACAAGATTGGCTCGGCCAATAGAGGGAGCTGTGTCGGTGCTGCCTGCGACATGGCTCCAATTACACACATAACAATATAATCCAAATATAATATGAAAACTCGTACAGTGATGGGATTACCCCATGACATATTGCTAATTGTGCAGTTGGTCCCTGCTGCTTAACGCTTAACGATGTGCGTAAAGCTCTCAGTGCATCTACTGGTGCCCGATATAATCAGTACCATTTCAGTGGTTACGCCGTTGTGCTGTTAATCTACGACCGCTACGGTCTTTAGTTTAGTTCCATGTGAATACATAAAACATGGAATGAACGTGAATAAACACAGACCGGCGCAGCCGGTCAGCAAAAGCAAAACGCAAGTAAACAAACCCAATGCAGGATTCGGGGAAGTACCCCCCCCCCCCTTCCAAGTGTGCATCGACCCGATGCTAACAACACAAGCGACAGTCCGAACAAATAAAAAAATTAAAACTCCGTCATCGTGCGTAGAAAGGTTTTAAGCGAGCCACGTGGACGTAGCGAACTGGCCGAGACGGTCCATTCGATCTGCTTAAATGGCCTCGACGGGTCGGCGATGGTTGCAGTAGTCCGGCGGGTCATGTCGGTGGTGTTTTTTGTCCCTGGCAGACACGGCAACACCGAACGTAGTGGGTGACGTCGGATGTAGGGCGGGGCAGATGTACTTCGCCTTGATTTTTGCAATAGTGCGAACTGTTCCGAGATGTCCGGAAGACGGATCGTCGTGCCACGCTTCCAAAATTTTGTCATGAAGATACTCCGGGGATAACAAGTAGATAATTCTTTCTCGTTCCGGGGTTGAAATTCTTCTTCGCGAGGACGTAGGTTTCGAGGCCGAATGCTGGCTAAGTTCCGCTTGAACACCCTAGACACGGTGATGTTCCGTCCTTCGAGGTAGTCGATCATGACGCGCAAGTCGGAGTCGGCACGCTGCTGGGCGGCTAGGGCGCCCCTTCCTGTGACGACTCCCAAGAACGCTCTGTCTTCATCGGAGTCTTGTGGTGGTGATCAGTGGGGGTGTTGGACAGACAGTCGGCGTCGGAGTTCTTCCTGCATGGATTTATAGAGATTTGTAACATCAAATTCTTGTAGGCGCAAGCTCCATCGCCCAAGCCGGCCAGAGGGGTCCTTCTAATTGCCGAGCCATTACTAGCGCATGGTGGTCTGTCCTAACCTTGAACGGTCTGCCATACACGTATGGGCGAAATTTTGAAATGGCCCATATGATAGCCAGGCACTCCTTTTCGGAGGCAGAGTAGTTTTTCTCCTACTTCGAGAGACCACGGCTTGCAGAGGCGATTACGTTATCGCAATCGCTTTTGTTTTGGACGGGGACGGCCCCCAAACCTATATCGCTGGCGGCCGTGTGCATTTCCGTTTCGGCGTTTTCGTCGAAATGAGCGAGCACGGGCGGATGTGCAGGCATTGTTGCAGCTCGCAGAATTCTTTTTCTTGGGCGCTTTCCCAGGCGAAAGAGGTGCTATCTTTTGTCAGGCGCGTGAGTGGCTCTGCAATGCGGGCGAAGCTTGTGACGAAGCGCCGGTAGTAATCGTATAGTCCGAGAAATCGTCGCACGCTCTTTTTGTCTTTAAGTCTTCGGAAGTTCGCTATGGCTGACGTTTTCGCCCGGTCAGGCAGGACTCCCGCGGCGTTGACGACGTGTCCCAAAAACTTGAGTTCCTGGTAAGCGAAGCCGCACTTTCAGGGCTCATCTTTAACCCCGATGAGCGAATAGCCTCGAGTACAGACTCCAACCTTGCGAGGTGTTCATCGAAATTCCGGGCAAATACCACAATGTCGTCAAGGTATACGGGGCAGGTGTGGCACTTCAGGCCAGCTAGCACATTGTCCATGACTCTTTGAAACGTTGCAGGCGCCGTGCACAGCCCAAACGGCATCACCTTGAACTCTTATAGGCCGTCCGGGGTTGTAAATGCAGTCTTCTCTCGGTCTCTCTTGTCCACTTCAATTTGCCAGTAACCGGTCTTCAGATCCATCGATGAAACGTACTTCGCGTGCCAGAGGTGGTCGAGGGCGTCGTCGATTTCTGGCAGGGGTACACGTCCTTTTTTATTTTGTTCAGCCTCCGGTAGCCAACGCAGAACCTTAAAGTGCCGACTTTTTTCTTCAGGAGTATGGCCGGCGCAGCGCACTGACTATTCGGTGGCTGTAATATGTCACCACTGAGCATGTGGTGTACTTGAGTCCGGATGGCTTCGCAGTCGTGTGAAGAGACGCGGTACGGTGATTGTCGGGTAGGTCGGGCTCCATCGTCGGTTATTATCCGGTGCTTCGCCAGTAGTGTCTGACGTAATTTTGAGTTATACCAAAAGCACTCGCTGTAGCAAAGCAGCAAAGCCAATAACTTGTTCATTTCTTCTTGCGGTAGCGCCGGATTCACGTCCAAAGGATGCGGAAGCTTGAATGTATCTTCGGGTACGCGTTAAAAGCCGGCGACCGCGATCACGTCACTTGCTTGTTGCGTTTCTTCGAGGATCGCAATTGCAGCGCCGTTGTTTAAATGCTGGTACTCCTCGGTGAAATTGGTGACCAAAACGTGGGATCTGCGTTGCTTCAAGCGCAGAATGCCTCTTTGCGCAGACACACCGCGTTCGAGAAGCAGCCTTTGGTCACTCTACACGATAGCGTCGACGTCAGGAGCAGCACTTCAAAGTAGATGGTGATCATCACGCTTGCGCGGGGTGGCCGGGAGACATGATCATCGGCGATCCTTATAGCTGCACGGGTGTTCGGGGTTCGGTTCCGGCGTCATGGAGTGATCGGAAGAAAAACTTATAGGACTTGGCCTCTGGATCAATTATTTCACCGTTGTGTGTCAAAAAGTCCATTCCGAGAATTACGTCGCGGGAGCAGTTAGGCAAGATAACGAACGCGGCAGGGTGCGTCGTGTCATATATGGTGATGCGGGATGTGCACGTTCCACTTGGCGTCACGAGGTGGCCTCCTGCTGTGCGTATGTGTGGACCGTCCCATCTGGTCATAACTTTCTTCAGCTTAGACGCAAATGGTCTGCTTATTACTAAGTAGTCGGGTCCGGTGTCTACGAGGGCGACTACATCAAAGCCGTCGACAGACACCTTGACGTCGGATGCCGCCTTTCTCGAGTTCCGGGTGCGTCGGGGGGTCGCATCTCGGCTTGTGCGTGTTGACGGTCGGGTCACTGTGCGTCGTCGTCGTCTTCTCAGCGGCAGTCTCGGTCATGTCGGGTACGCGTGGCGCCGTGTAGCTGTCGTGTTCGTGTTAGGAGTCTCGTCAGGGTTAGGTTGGGTCGCCGGGAGGAGGGCATGTCATCACTCACTGTCCTCATCGCGTCCTTGCGTCGTTGGAGGGTTTCCAGTTTTTCGCCGGAACTAAAAGCAGCAACTTGTGGAGGTGAAGTTGCTGCTTTTAGTTTCCCCTGCGTTTGCTGGGGGCATTCCACGGGCGAAGTCAGCACTGCTACGGCTGTTTGGCGATAGGTACGGGTAGGGCGACGGCGAGCGGTTGAAACGGACTGGGCCACGGATTGTTTGAGAGAGATACTCGTCGATCTCACGTGGTCGTTGGCCAGGGAGACGGCGAAGTGCGTCGATGGAGAATCCTCGCAAACCTAGCATCTTGTAAGGGCAGCGGCGGTAGATGTGGTAGGCCTCTCCACAGTGGTAACACAGCGGGCGATTATCGGGCGTTCGCCACACCTCGGTCTTCCTTGGCGCCTGGTTTTGGTTACAGGGGGTCGGATGGGCGACATTGGGCGGTGGTATGGCGGGGCCTCTTGACGACGTGTTTGAACAGGGCGGGGTCGACGAACAGCCGCGGAGTAGGTCATAGCCTCTGGCTCGCGGGGTGCTTCGGCTAGGATAGTTCCAAAGCCTGCTGTACTTCTTCCCGGATCACGGCAGTGAGGGAAGCGACTTCAGGTTGTGACGTCGTCGTCGGGAAAAGTATCCGCAGCTCCTCCTTCACCACTGCACGGATGGTGTCGCGTAGTGAGCCGGCAGCAATCGTCTCCGAAACTACCGCATTGATTGGGCGGTCATACTGCCTCGTTCGATTTCGAGTGTCTTCTTCTTCGCGGCGGCCTCAGTCGCGAATTCGGACACGGTCTTGGGGGGGTTGCGAACAAGGCACGCAAAGCGCTCTTGCTTCACACCTCTAATCTGAAACCCTAGTTTCTTTTCCTCCGTCATTCCTGGATTCGCACGGCGAAAAAGTCGCCTCATCTCCTCGACGAAGATCATGACCCCTTCGTTGGAATGGTGCTTTCAAGTTTCCAGCAAAAGCGCTGCGCGTTCTTTTCAGACAAAGGCCTTCAAGAACTCGATTTTGAAGTGAGCCAAGTTGGTCAAGGAACTCTGGTGGTTCTCGAACCAAGTGCTAGCTAAATATTCCAAGTAAAAGAAATTATGCCGGAACGTTTCTGCGTCGTCCCGCCTGTTGAAGATCCGGACGCGCTCCAGTTTCTCCAACCATTCTCATGGATATTCTGCGGGGGCTCCTCGGAAGGATGGCGGTTGCCGTGGCTGCTGCTAGACGATTGTGGATGTTGCTTCTTGCACCATGGTGGTGGTTGCAGCGGTCGTTCTTTTGGGTCGTTCTGGCAAGAGACCAAACTCGGGCGGGAGGCCTTGCAGTCTACGGGTGGCTCTACTTGGACTGGCTTGGAGGCTTCCGCAGGTTGTTGGTAGCATAACGTGTGCGTACCCCACACCTCCATCCCAAGTCACGTAGCCAAAGACGACGCAGCTGTCTTGAAGAAAAAACAAGTTTATTGGAGTGAACTTCTGCTCCCCTAACAACTAATAGAATACACAGGCGGCGAAACAGCAGTCAAAAAAGTGACGTGCGTAGACTGGTGTCGGCGATTCGAATGCCGCAGCATCTGCTCAGCAGGACTTTATCACTCGGCGTGAGAGTTTCTGGAATAGTCGAATTGTATCCAGAGCACTGTAGATCAACGAAATTATTCTAGGCTGTTCACGCTTGTTCGGAACGCTCTCCCTATCAGAAGATATAACACATGCGGCACAGAAGGAAAGAACGGAAGACGCACCTCCGTTGGCACACACAACACCGATAACACAGACCGGCGAAGCCGGGCCGCAAAAGCCAAACACAAATAAACAAACCCAATGCATGGTTCGCGGCAATATGCTTCTGAGCCAAAGGCCCTGTAAATGATCCGCGGAAAGATGGAGGCTAAAAGGGAAAACGCGCAAGGGTAAAATTTTTGAATCAGGATTTAATATCACGAGGCGAAGGAAATTAAGAGCGCTCTACTAAAATGCGCCAAATAGCCCATGTGTAGCATCTGCGTATTTTAACCAACGTATATTGAGTTTTAATTCCAGCTTCGCTGCTAATAAAAGCTGCTGGGTTATCTCAACAAACTCTGTTTCAGAGAGCGATTTCGGTGGGAGATGTGAATCCGTCGTCTTGGTATAGCCATGATGATGATGCTACCCATTTAGGCTGCGTGCGAAAGGAAAAGCCGTGGTCCTGGGAGTTTGCGTTTGACGTACAGTTTAGTTGTCATGTTTTCTACACAGTTAGTACCCTGACTAAACATTTGAAACTAACTTCAGGTATTTGTGCCGTCTGTTTTAGAAAATATTTAACGATTTAATGGTAGACATCACCGTAAAATGCCCGTACACTCTGTTGGACTTCCTGCTCTTTGCTAATTCAATCATATTAGAACGTACATTTGGCGCAAAATCTTGCTCTTTATATATTAATATAGCTGAAGCTGTTTCTTTGGCAGTGGATAAGGTGTGTTCAATTTTTTCCTGAATGCAATGCGCCGCATGAACAACTACATCCTTGTGCTCGTGAAACTACAGGGAGCACACGCAAGATCAGTAGGTTTCTAAACAAAGGAAAAAAAATTGCGTAAAGCACGAGCACGGGCACCATTTTCCAGAATGTTATCAAGCATGGTTTGTTTTACGCAGAAGCGTTGTCATGTGCTGCTTTTCTGGGCTTTTAGTATTTGTTTCACGTTATAGGTGGCAGCCGCGTTTTGTTGGTTCAATAAAAGGGATGAGGAATAGAAAAAAAAACATTTCACGTACAAATTGAAGACAAACCACATCACTTGGTTTGCGTCCAGGGCGCAATGAAAAAGCCCAGTGTTAAAAATTCCCGCGTACAAATATCAGCAATCGTACACACCTCCGAAACGGGGAGCCAAAAACACTGCGTAGCCGCGGCGAATAAAAATTATAACAATGGCAATACTGAGTAATATTGAGTATTGCATTCTTAAGGCAAACTTTATATAAAGGCTTAAATTCGGCTGCTAACACCTGGCAAAAGTACAGAACTATAATAGACTGTAATGAGACCTACCCATTCTGAACTCGAGCATTCAAGCAGGTGTGTCCCAGAAAGTACCGCCACCAAAATTGGAGAAATTTCTGGGATAGGTTCAGATTAGTTCTCAAAAATCAATATTTTGGGGGCCACTAAGACAGCTAAAGTAACTTTAAATAAAGGGTAATATGACAAACGGAATTTACGAATCAGAGGTGAGCCTCTTACATTGCTACCATCGTTAACGACTGTTTTCCGTGGGTGGGTATGTGAGGCTTTGAGTAGTTTACGTCACTGTAAAACGGGAAAGTATAAAGGGCCTGTAAGCTTCTGGCAGAAGGAATCATCGGTATAGTCCCATCTCCTCGATTGAGTATGTGAGATCTTTGTTTTTGTAATCGTCAGACGACATATGAGCCTTCCTTTAAAGGAACCATGAAGATAAAACACAAGTTTGCTTCACTCAAAAGATTGCGTCGTTAGAATCACAGTGACAACACTTTTACGTATACTTCGCTTAAATAAGCGATGTAATTAGGAAAAAAGGAAATGCCCATGCGACCCACTAGCAGATTTCCGGCCACAGAACTTTTGATGTCGTACCAGGCAGCTCTGATGCCATACCAGGCAAAAGCAAACGCAAATAAGGCAAATTTTATCAGCTTACCGAACAAGCTTTTTACTTTTAAATTTAGCGCAGATACTTTTTATATCAGTAAGAATGGTGGTAAAAATAGTGGAAGTTACGAAAGCACACGTAAACGAAAGTACTGATGCGTACTGCTGTCGATACTGCGCGCGCACTACGCTTGGTGTTGTTGCACAGCACTGCAGTGCTTTGGGGTTTTCTCAAACGAGACTGGCCGATTGACGAAAACAGGGTGTGTTACGTGACCATACTTGTCCAGGGAGCACTCTGTTTCAAGAAACGATTATATTCTCTTAGAAAAAAAACAAGCAAGGGTTAAATACAGTCAAAAACAAACCCAAGGCAGAAAATTGCTTGCAATGGTATGGTGGTGCCATCTCGTTTCACTAACAAGAAACAATGCTTCGGAATCGTCTGGACAGCAGTAGGCTCCTGTGATATCATTGCTGACCCCGAAAACACAGGATTTAGCGGGAAAATGATTATTTTAACCAAAGTCGATGATACTCCCAGTGAATAAAGCATTGTTTGTATCTGGGAAGCACTGAAACACGAAATCGTTTCAAAAAACAAACTTGTATTTCGTCTTCATGGCGCCTTCAATGACGCGGTAAAAAAATACGTTTCGTTCATTCAAAAAAACTACATAGATCCAATAACCTTGATACAAATTTTAACAGAAACTTCCAGCGACTCTGCGACCTAATAAAGATACTGAAGAAGAAGTTTCTTCTCAGCAGTACTTCCCTCGTCAGGCAATATAACATCACAAGAATATGAAAATAGGATGGCAACCGCACCATCGCCAACGGCCCATACAAAGAAACACTGCAATTTGCGTGGTGCCTCTAATTCTGTTTCAGCGTTTCACTGGCATGCCGCCATAGGTTTTATACAGAAAAATATGTATTCAGTGTTTTCGTCTTGCCTGATTGCATAGTTGTTTGGTGTGAAACGTTAGTGTTTTGTTAATTGTGATTTCGGGGGTGTAAAAGCGAATTCTGTGAGAGGTATGGAGTTGAAGGAGTTAGAAACGTAGCTGTTCACAATAAATAAAGTGGTATTTTGCCTTCACAATCAATACATTTTGAGTTATGCGACAAAAAACAACGTCACTTTTTGTACGGAAGCTCTAGGCGCCCGTCGAGAATTATATTTAGTACAGCGTAAATCTAGACCACAGCAAGAGACTTTGGAAACCTAATGAACCTCTCAAGTCGCCCACCACCAACTGCAACATCGTGTCTGCGCACATGTCTTTGCTTTAGGTTCTCAGGCTTCACTGATTACCACTATAAAGACGATTCGGTACGCCGCTATTGAGAGCTATCAATCTTTGTTGTGGCATTTTCGCAGAACTAGATAGACATACACACAGCGTAGGAGTGATGTATAGCAAAAGAACGCTCTAATGCTTCCAAATTCAAAAGTACGTTATTTCACTTAACTGAAGTTGTAAATCTGCTGTCCGCATGGCTTTGGCGTAGTGGGAGCTTGTGGCAATTGCCTTACATTCGAACCTCTTGTTGCCACGTTGTTTCGTTTTATAGCGTGTGGAATGTTGAGGCCATTCACTTCTCCCAAAGACCTTTTTTCGACACGATCGTGCTCAGAAAGCTTTATGCTTTACAAAGCCATAACTTGCGCGCAAAGTTTCAACCTGCAAAAAGTTTAGCCTTTGTGCATTTTCTACATTCTTTGCTATGTTTATAAAATGAAATGTCTTCATTACCTACAAATATCAAACACTAGCCTAAAAAGAAAGTTCCAGCGGTGATAAGCAGGACGTGCCATCGAAAGGTAAAGCTTCTGTTGAAGATAAGGTAATTTTGTCATAATAAAGACCTTCTGCCCCAAGAATTGCCCCAGTGTGTGTCCGTTATTATATCAGGCTGGGTAGTCTTAGAGGTTTTTGCTCCTGCCTTTTGAGACAGTTTGTGCCTTTTTAGAAGCGCATAGGTTTTGCCAAAAGAAACGTTCGTGTTTTATTACGAACTACAAGGTGCACCCTTTTCCGTAATTTCAAAAAAAAAAGACAAGCGTGGAGCGTCTTGTGAGGTCTGAGTTTGACACGAATGTGGCCAGAGTATGGCACAAAAGCAAACAAACCTTCAACTGAAGTGTAGCCACTGAACAGCGTAACCATTTTTTCCACGAATTGCAGTTAGGTAAAAGAAGGGCAACGTTCAACACCTGCGAACCTAGCTATCGCGAGGAAAATGCGTTTGACTTGTTTTTGCAAGGACTACACGCGGAGTGTCTTATGAATGTTCCTCCGCACTTGGCCCACTTGAGCTTCGGCGGCGGCCCATCATTCATTCCACGAATGAGAAACCAAATGCCAGGAAAGGAGCCATTAAACCGGCTCTTAGTAACGTGGGACCGCAGTGGCAATGCTCTGAGCGACCGCAGTTGTAACGCCTGTCCACTGCGGATAACGTGGCCTGGCGTCCCATACCCCACACGTGCGCACTAGTGTCTCAAGTTCATTTCGACGCAAGGCATTATTTTCGGAGACATTGCGTAGTAAAGCTTCCAGTTTAGAACTGAATAACAATTCAAGCAACATATAGAACTTCTCGACCAAACATTAATCGCATTGCCCTAAAAAACGCCAGCACCTTTTCATTTTACCAACATAAATTATTTCCGAATAGTAAAAAGCTGAACTCCCTAGAACCATATATACCATTTTTTTCTTGCGAGTGGGCATGGTATAAGCAGTGTCAATTAACGTTTAATGAGAATTATTTTTGGCATCAGTACAGATTTGTAGGTGGACGCCTTCAAAACCATTGAGCTAAAACGCTGCCTTCGGCATCGAATGGTGGGAAGCTGAAGACAAGCAATCGTGAAGATTTCTATAGAGCTAGCTTCGTTCAAAGCAATAAAACATAAGCGCAGAGCCGCGCTAACGGGCTGCACAAGGCACGCGCACAGCGACGCGCAAGCGAATAGCGACACTCCTTGCAAGGTGTAAGCAGTGTTGCATCTATTTCTGTGAGTGCATTGTCCGGTGGCCCATCAAGCGAAATAAATACAGCGTGAAGGAAGTCACAAAAAGTCGCACAGAATACCTGGACGGAGTTAAAAATGGACACCCTGATTTACGTTTTCTAATCCTTGAAAGTGCCTATTTTTCTTCGTACTTCCGAATAAAAACATTATGTCAACAACATTTTAGTATGAAATTATTTTTGTGGCTTAGTCTTAAAGGTTCTATCTTTTCCGGTAAAGTTATTATAGGTTGATGAACCTTCTGACATATGAACCACAGAGTAACAATAAAAACTCTGGCTCCTCTCTTGCTAAAAGCAGGAGTGACGCGTCCATATTCTTGTTGACATTTTCACAGATAAGTGGTAGATTCATATGACATTCAAGGGGTTACCAACAGAGAGCGAGAACACTATTTATAAGGCCGCACAGAGATCCACCACCGCGAAATTAATCTCAGTGTAAAACAATGCAACTAAAACTTTTTGTAGCGTTTAATTTTGCAGTCTTCGCTGGGGTTACTTGGGCTGATTCCGTATTTGACGATGCTAGGTGTAAACCCGGAAAGAGTGCTGACTTGGATGGGTACAAGGTAAGTAGAACGGAGAAATTACGTTTTACAGGTTAAGTCTTCGAAAATATGGTTTTCACATTTTGTCAAATATACATATGCACTACATTTTATACTACAACGGTAGTGGTTTGAAGAGCCTGTCCCTACTAGTTATAAAATTTAAAAACACGTTTCTACTAAACGCACTGTCGACGAGGAACTAAAAAAATCTAATTTTAGCCTCCTCGTCGAAAACTTTGAACTGAACACCATGTTCCAAATCGAAAAACAAAAGTTTGCCAATTGTAAGTAGACGCGCGCTACTGGTTTGTCGTTATTGACGCTATCTCGCAGACTCGCTTCCTTTTAAAACGTGAATTAAGTGGTAGATGTGTACATCCCTCCCAGAAATTGTGGGATACCTACTAGAAAAATATTAAAGTCGGTATGTTGGCTCGCACATTTTGTTTTAACTGAAGCCTGAGAAAAATAGCGAACTATTTACAGTGTGAACGCCACCTTCCATGCAGTAAAGTAATCGAGTTTGTTTCCGTTCGAAAAAGTTGCAAAAGAAAACAAATAGTTGCTTCGCAAAAGTTTCGTCCTATGCCGGAATTTCGAATATTGACTTCTGGGGACATAAAGGTTAGTTCAAAATAAAACGGCGTCCGACAAATCACTCCATATAGCCATAGGTTTTTATGTCACAGCTGGAAACTTGGACACAACCTATATCAAAATATTAATCATATTCATCCTCCTTATCATCATAAGCATGCTAAGGTCCACTGCAGGACGAAAGTCTCTCCCTTTTACCTCCGAACACTCCTTTCTTACGCAGCTATAGGCCACACTACCGCCGAACTTCCGCATGCATGGCCTATCGTGTTAATGGCCTTCCCCTTTAACTGTACCCAACTCTAGGTATCCATGGTACCTTGGTACCTTATATCACCAGCTTTCGTCAGTTCGTGTCACTACATGGCGGTCGAAGTCCCTTTCTTTTTATTTATTTGAACGATCATATCGTGAACTGTAGTTGGTTCTCTGATCCAGGAAGGCCTTTTTTGTCGCTATGTGTGATTCCTAACATTATTCGTTCCATGGCCTGTTGAGCCGAGCTAAGTTTGCTTTCTAGTTGCTCAGTATGGCCACACGTTTTAGCTCCGTATGTCGTCGCTGGCAGTGTGCACTGGTCGCGGATTTTTCTTTCGAGATATAGAGGTAGCTTACTTTTCATTATTTGGGAGTGCTAGCTCAATCCTCCCCAGCGCATACCTATTCTGCGCCGGATTTCTCACTTGTGGTTGGGGTGAGCACTAACTATCTGCACGAGGTAGTTATATTCTGTAACGTCTTCTAGCGTTTCGTTTCCTTAGCTGAATAAGACGTTCTTGGCATGCATATTCCTTATTACTTTCGATTTATTGGTATTTATTTCTAGCCCCACAACTGTGCTTTCCGATTGTAGTTCCTCAAACATTGTCCGCATGGGTTCTGAAGTATCACTCAGTAATACTACGAGGTCCGCAAACCTCAAATGGCTGAAGTGTTCCCCGTTTATCCTTAATCCTATCTTTTCCCAATCAAGCTTTTTAAATACCACCTGCAGACATGCTGTAAATAACGTTACGAGGAAGTCTGTAGGGGCTATTTGGTGCTGCATAGCTTGAGTGGAGAGCGCTTAAACTTTGACTAGTAACCAAGGATGAGAAAGACTACAAAAAAAGATGAAGCGCAACTTTACACACTTTGCGCTTCGTTCTGTTTTGTAGACTTTCTCGTCCTTGGTTACTAGTCAAAGTTTAAGCGCTCTCTACCAAAGCTATGCTGTAAATAGTTTGGCAGATGTTATCTACATATCTTACTCCCTTTCGCATCCCGAATTTATCGCCTTGCTTGTGGAAGGTTACCCTCCCCGTGGATACCTCATATATGTGTTCTAGAAGTCTTAAGTAGGATTGCTGTATTGGCTAGTCTTTTAGTGCTTCTTAAATGGTTGTAGTAGGTACGGAATAAAACGCTTTGTCATAAGCTATAAATGCTATGTTGGTTGATGAAATGGATGTGGTCACTTGGTTGACGAGATCGATGTAGTCCATAGTTGAGTACGTTTTTCTCAAACCATCCTGATGTTTGCGTGGTTGGGAATCCAGGCTTGCAGCTATGCAGCTCGTTATAAATTTTGTAAACAGGTTCTAAACAAGCGGGGGTACGCTTATGAGTCTGTAATAGTTGAGGTCCTTGGGCTCTCTCTTCTTGCAAATCAGAATATATTCGTCGTTTTTCCACGCTATCTTTTTGAATCTTTCCGAAAAAAGTATAGCAAGCTTCTCCTGTACAATATCTTCGGCATCCTTCAAAAAATCGATGTTATGCCATCGGGACCTGCAGCTTCTCGTTATTTTTGCGTGTTTCAGGTTAGTGGACATGGCCCGAGATTTTTTTTTTTTTGTCTTTGAGACACTTTCCAACTTCCTCTTTAGTTACAAGTTGGACATCGCAATTTTCGCTTGCATTCGCAGACGTTTCCCCTTGTGTAGAGTCGCTGTCGTACAGCCTGGTGCTGAATTGTTCTGCTACCCTAATTATCTCATCGAATTGGGGGTATTGTTTTCCTCCTCATTTCTGAGTACAGACACCCTGTATTTGCCGACGGCTAGCTTTCGGTTACTTGCTTTCAATTTTTCCCTTATTTTCTGTGTTTTCTCGATGAGTGCCATGTTATATACAATGAGCCTTTTGTTTTATTTTTGTTGTCAGTGTTTACAGCTTGGCTAAATCAATCCGATCCACAGTAATTGATATCACCATGTTCTTACTTTTGGTGATGAGCCCTATCATTTTCTCTGTTATTTTTCTAGTTCGTTCTTTAAATGTTGCTTCTCCCACGGCTGCTGCTGTTTCACGGAGTGGCGATGTCTGGTTATCATTTAGCTTTAATACACTGACTTAGTTCTGCTTGTTCAAAGCGAGAATTTGTTTTGGAGAGTTAGGTTTAAACGACTGCAATCTGGCTCTTACTAATTAAATGCGGGGTTTCTTAGTTTTCACGAGTTTTGTTTTTTATGTTTTGACATTCAGCCTTATATGGCGGGTAACCATACTTTAATCACTGCTACAAATCTTACTTACCACCTCAATGTGTTGCACGATACACAGGTTGTCACTTACAAATAAGTCAATTTTGTTTTTGGTTGTACCATTATGGTTTTTCCGTGTACATTTTCTATTCTTTTGTCTGTAGAAGAATGTGCACTATAACCTCAGGTTATTTCTGTGCGCAAATCCCAACAGTGTATCTCCTCGACTGTTGTCAGTGTCCATTGGAATGTTTTCAGTCACTTTTTCCAATTGTCGTGTTACCAACTTTTGCGTTACATTCTCCAATCACAATCGTGAACTGCCTTGTTCCCTTTTTCATTGCTGATTCGACGACCTCGTAGAAGCAATCTACGGCTTCATTATCACAGCTGGTTGTTGGCGCATGCGCCTGTATATATTTAACACACATCGCTTGTTTTTCTTGATCACAACAGCCATGGCACTCTCGCTAATGCTGAAAAACTCCTCCACGTTTCCTTCTAGTTCTCTGTGGATTAAGAATTCTACCCCCATGTTCCGTCTTCTCTTGGCATCCACTGTAGCAAAGGTCCCCCCTAGGTCCCCCCTAGGGACCTTCATGTAGCATTTTCCTGTCCTGACATCGCATAACCATACATTACCCGACTCATTGTCGGAAAGATCCTCCAGAATTATTGCTGTGCTTCCCTCGCTAAACAGAGTGGGTGAGTTGAAAATACCAGGGTGATGTTTAATGGCAGCCTGTCTGGATCTAGAGATTTTAAGTGCAATCAGCTCTATTGCTGTTTGGTCCACCGCCATGGACATGTTCTCTACAGCTGCTGGGGATTAGGGGCCGAGAGTTGAGTTGGTTAGTCATGGGAGGTGGCAGCCAGCTACTACACCAGGGCGGCCGGATCCTTTTAAGGTGAGGTAGTGCTGTTTATGTCCCTAAGAGCCGTCCTAGCGTGGCTCAACCTTTGTACTTTAGCTATATGGCCACCCGGGATGATGGTTAGTTCCGGAGGAGGCCGCTGTTCATACTTGCATGGATTTGGCATAGAGAGCCACACTAAAAATAGCGAAAGAGCCGAGAGAAGATTTCAGCCGACGACGTTGTCGCGCACGCCTGTAGCGACACTGAATCAGTATTGGTGGGTTTCGCTTTTTACATGAGCGGTTCTGGAGGATTAAGCTGACACGCTGGCTTACTGATGAGATTCACTGAGGTATGGCCATTAGAAAAGTGCGCCGCTGTAATGCTCAAGTATATAGCTACAACAAAATGGCTCTTTAGATTCATAGCTAGCCGAAGAGAAGCTGAACACGTCTCACCTGACCCTCAACAGGATAGTTCGAAGCTCAGTTCACGGAGCTGTGTCTAACGGTGTTAGCTATGAATGGAATATTCTCGAACGTACGGTGACTGTTTGTGCACATTTTGGCGCTTTTGGCCATATCTTTACAACATATGCACCTGGCCAGCTGATTTAACTTGTCAAAGTATCGGAAGAGCTATGAAAGAACGCGAGCAGTGCCTTTAAAGGGTCACCTTGTCGCGGAAGTTTGCTAGGTTTGTTTTGGTTGCAGGTGACTTACGGCGCGCGGATGTCCCGGCACTGAAAAAAGTAGTATACGTTATGACTGTAAAAATTCGGTGGCTACGAGGTTCAAAGATAGTACACTGGCGTCCTAGAAATTAATGAAAGAGGAATGCGAAAGGATTCCAGATTACATAGGAAGATATCGTTCCAAACTTTGAAAAATCACACAGATACGCCCGAACGAGCCCGCCATAAATGGAAGGTCTCGAAGTTACGGTGACTGCGTGTTTGCATTTCGGCTTTTGGGTATAACTTTAGAAAATACGCAATGCGCGCTGATTAACAGCGAAAACCTTCTGCAGGAAAGCTGCACCAACTTCCAAATTTTTGACAGGAAATCTCGCATGTAAGTTCTATTTCGCACTCCTACTTTATAAAGTTCTCAGAGCAATTAAAAAAATCAGAATGGACTCAAATTATTTGATGGCTTTTGAGATTTCTTGATAACATTATAACGAAGCAAAATCAGAATACAAGAAAATATTCTCTGTTGGTGACAAAGGGATTACAATATATAAAAATTCTCAGCGAAAAATGTTTGAGCGTTCTCATTCACTTTTTGTGACACAGTGGACCAAACAATGGCGAGTTCTAACCTTTCAGGGTGAAGTGAAGCTCACTCACCTGATTACTTAAGCACGTTTTACTGTTCTGCTACAAAGGAAATAAAAAAAGACTTTGTCAGCTGGCCACACTTTTACAAAGTTTAAACAAACGGAAGTCTTGGCTCTTCTTCAGAAATGAATGCTACTAACATACCTTTAAAGGACACTTTGGTGACTCTCGACAAATTCTTCCTCCGAGAGGTTAAAGACAGCGACTAATGCACGTGGTTAATCCGATTCAACGTGCTCGCAAAGTGGCTTAGCGAGACTCACTGCAGTTCGTACACCACTTTCCACCTAATACAACATTACTCACTTTAACAGTCCACGGAACAAAATTCACGTGCCGCCACTCTACTGTCAACAGAACCACAAATTCACACCACAAACCGCAAACCACAAACTCCACAAAAAAACGACACATGTACACCGAGTCCTAGTACCCAACCCTTTCGCGCACAATAGGCTGCTCAAGGCAAATGTTGCCACCAATTACGCACCTATAATACTCTTGGAATGCGTGCACAACCCTAACATACCACCACTTTCCATACATTCCACAGCTGAGCTGTGGCAGGCACTGTTGACGAGCCGTCGACTGATGCACCACACTTTACTCGTAACAAAGGCAGAGACGGCTAGGGAAACAAATAGAACCCAGGACCAGAGTTCTACTCTCATTTTGGTGCTCATTAATGTTTTAAATCTCTCTATTGCAAAACATGCGTCTGTGAATTCTGGCCGCGAGGCTTTTTCTGCGTCATATGTTAAATGACTTTTTCATGTATTGCATTGTAGTATGTCACATTGTAAAAATATCAACGTGTTTATATTGCTCGACAACCAAACATGCAGTGAAAGTTTACGCCTAAAGTTGCAGACTTTCTTGGAAAATCCAAGAAAGCCAGACAGTCTTAGCAAATGATATCGCAGATGACGTCTGCCAAGAAAGCCTTCAATAAATTGCGAAATGCTCAAATTAGCGGAAGCGCATGCGTAATTGAAACGAAGGAAATGGTTTAGTGCCTGGCAAGTGAAACAAAGCGGCAAAGCGGGCTTTTCTGCCGTAAAAATAACTAAGAGTTTCGCTGGAATGTAGTGAGTTCTGCTTTGTTAACACGATACGCAAATTGGCAGGATTGCGGCAATGGTATCATGAGATGCGTCTTAGAAAAGAAAAAAACACCCAATAAATCTCTAAGTTCTATAACCTGAGCTGCTGTTTGGTTGCAAAATTGGTTCTTAGGACCCGTTTTGGGGGTTCACCGTTGTCGTAGCGAGACAACAGGAGGCAGAGCGTAGGACGACACAGAGAGAACATGCACTTTAACGGGCTTAATTAACGGGCATACAGAACAAACCGAGTGCACAACTTTTACCGCAAACTTTCAATTTATATTTTCTTTTAAAATTTATGTCCAGTAGCTTTGAGTTCCTGCGGAAACATTAGTTCTTGTTTTCCTCCTTTTCTGTTAACGTATTGACCAATTCTGAAAAGCAACCATCTGAACTGACTAAGGACCCCAACAAAGAACAAAACTGAGTAAGATAAGAGACAGAGGCTGGGAAGGGGGTGCCTAATTTAAATACACATATGATGTTTTTTAAGGAAAAAATAGAAGGAGGACATAAAACACATCCGATGGCGGCCAAATAAAAGATCTATGCATGAATTATCGCCACATTTTGTGTTACTGAACATTAAAAGTTGGAATAGGCCGCAATCTGGCAAATCCTTGAGAATCCATGTGTCGTGTACCTTCTTCTTGACACGGTGTACGTAGCAAAAATACACATGCAGCAAAGCACGGCCAAAATAACGAGGAATATATATTTAAAAAAAACAACAGTCATGCCAACGTGCACATTCAGCACAGCAAAGTGAAGACGAATTACGATACCTTTATCCATAGGTATGACCAAGTCACAATACCTATGCTGTGTTCACTTAGCCTATTTTAGTTTTTGCTGGTATTGAGATATTCTTGCTTACTTATTTTTTAAATTTATCACATCGTTAGGAGCCTGCCAGGAATATTACGTGTCCTTCGGCGTGTTGAAAGCACAATTTAGGATGTAAAATGAGAAAAATTGAAGTGCTCAACGCACTGCTGGTTGACACATTAAGCATGTTCTCTAACAAAAAAGGGCAGGCAGCACGCTTGCTACAGATGTCTAACTTCGATTCTTGATCTTTTACCCCTTTACAACATTCTTAGTGTTTTAAAAGAAACACCCTACCAACAAAAAAATCAATAGCCTTTTTGTTGTTGCGAGAGTGTTTCTTGCAATACCATTCACGTTGCAGCTGGTTATGTTGTTTAATATTTTAGTTTATACTGGATATATTATAAATAGTTTGCACTAAAATGGTAAGCTGTACTTCCACGAGTCAGGTTATTCTGGGGGCCTTTATTTATTCCGAAGCCGCGGTGTTTGTTCTCAGCCTACGTTTATAATCTGGTATATAAATTTTCTCTATAGGCAGATAATATACGATTTAATAAATTTGTTCACAGTGGCCTTCATTATTATATATACAGTATGCTGCTGCCGAGCAGCGTGTGTGGTTACCGCGTGAAGCATTGTCGAACTTTTCCTATTTCTTTACTCGTCAAAAACAGACCCTGTAAGGAAGGGATAAAAAAGTACTAACTGAACCATTCACACCCTGCCAGCCGTTATATGCCTATAAAAAGGCTGCAACAACACCTCATAAATTGGAAGCATGTTTATTGGGATACTGGATAATTAGCAATACAGATGTACTCTTCTGCTCGCGTCTTTATGTTCAAAATAACCTTCTCTATATGCCGAGTTCTGCAGCAATGAAGTATTGTTCTTATTCAGAAGAACATCTTGATCGCACGGGTTGCGCATTTGTCGACTATTTTAAACCCAGAGCTGTTTAGGCCTAGCAACATCCGTCCGTCACACAAAGAAACATCGAAGTGCGAGGAAAATTTGTGTGGAGGCAAGAAGCACAAGAGGACGTGTTGGGAGTGCGCACCCCAAGAAAAATTTGGGGTTACGGACCCATAAGGCCCAATGGGTAAGAAGTTAGCGGCGGCGGGGAACAACATCTGCAGTCAATTGGGCAGCAAGCAACGCTTCCCTTGGGGGGGAATCCAGCCTGGGTCTGTTGCTTTATGCAACCGGCTTCTATGCGAATGAGCGATCATCGCATTCCGGGTCCACAGCATTTACTTTGTGTTCACAGCACGGGCGTTGGCTTTGGACTTGTGCGGGGGTCCTTGCGCATGCTAATGCAGACCACTTTGAGAGACATATAAAAGTCTGTGGCCAAAAAATCCCGGCCTACCAATGGTAGAGAACTTTGAGCGACAAGTTCGAAAATATTACTTAGGTCAACGGCCGGGTCTAGGAAGGAAGGGGGTCACCAGTTCTGCGGCTTCTGGAGCATTGCACCACGAGTGCATGCTGCGTCAATTTGTTTCTTTTAAATTTAGGATATGTGCACACGAAGAAAAGTTATCACTTTACTAATCAAATGCATCTATACCTACCGATTTTTCCAGGTAATTGTTATTCAGTTACTCTCTGAGGACCACCTGGGCACGAGCCATTATTTTTTTATTTAGAAGGACAATAATGTGGAAATAAACCTTTGACCCCCAAATTCTGCTCTTAAATGCTGCAACAATCGCATTGAGAATAAGTAACTGTTATAAATAGCGCTCTCTAGCAGTAATCTTGTAAGAAATCCGTCGAGTTGTACACTATATGAGTGAGTTTTGTAAAATAAACTTCTGAGTGCAGCCAACACTCAGCCTGCGCTTAGTTATGCCATGTTCGAATCTTCATTACTTGACAAGTGGTAGACAACATGCCTGTATGTACATTATATTCGTCGGGTGTCTGTGAGCATACCTGCAATATAATTTAAAGGTTATTTAAGGGAGAAGCAAAACATGTTTAGCTGATGACCAAATGCACGAGGTATACCTGGCATAATCAGGCAAATGAGTTACTAAATCTACTGTGTCGTTTTCTAATACGTCATTAATGGGAGTCTAAGCGAATTTTTTCCTTAAAATGCTTAAGACGTGCAAGTAGTAGTTGATGGTAGTAGCTTCTATCTAGCACCATGAATCTTTACCTATTCTGTATTTGTACTTTGTTTTCAGCTCTTTGGAAAACACCGTACCCGCCACTGGCTGATAAGAACTAACTACGATCTGTCTAACAATTTGGATGACGCACGCTGCCTGCATACTGGTTTCAAAGTTTTTTCATTTGGTCATTATGGACTGAGGAAGGACTTTTTCTACACAAATGTTACAGATCAAAAAGCAATGTAAGAACGGTTTTTATTATATGATGTCGTTTTTAACTCCTACCTATATTTTACAACGTGCACCCTAACACTTCCCCAAAGAGTATTGCAGCTACTTTAACTCTTCTCACACATGTAAGCCTACTGAATTCTGGTTCGAGTCGTTAAGACGTGTGCGTATGGGGGTGGAAGTGTGAAAAACTTTGGTTTACTTCCCCTGGTGTTAGTTCGATAATAAAGTGAGTACTTAACTGCACCATTTCCCAAAAAAACTGTATTTGTCATTGTTTGTTTTGTCTGGACAAGCAAATGGCCGCGGTTGTAGGGAGTAAATAAGACAAAACACACGTGAGATCAGTATAGGCATTTGAACCCCGGTCAGCATAGTAGCAGCCAGGTTCTCTAATACTGTGCTATATACACATTTTTATTACATAAAAAACGCAATTGGTGCGTTTAGTGTCGCATGACAACACTTACGCCTGCAGCGGTAGGAACAAGGTCGTTGTGCCTGTTCTTTTTTTTTATTCGTGTCGCGTACATGGAGTTGTGGCCGGGTAGGGGTTGACAGATCTGAGCAGTAACTACGTCAGCAACAGAAAATTGTCGGATATAGTGTAAGTCAAAAATAGTGCCTGCCGCCTTAAACCGAATGGCATGGCACTCGAGTAGAACAAGTGCATTTCAGCCACGCACAACTATATTGATAGGGAAGCTTTGGGATGCCGAATTCTGCCTCCTGATGTAACATGCCCAGTAAGATGCAGAAACAAAAGCAAAAAAATCGCAAATTTGCTGCAGCAGAAAGAAGCACGTAAAGGTAATTCCAGTTAAAATAAATAAAATTAGCCCGACGGAACAGACGTAAACACGGTGTTGCAGTAACAAGGTACTTAATAAGTATCGGTAGGCATCGACTCCAAAGCCCGTAAGGCAAATTCAGTGCCCGAGGAAATTTACTTCTTTTTACAGCACAAGTGGTTCTAAGCTTTCCTATCCTGACACTTAAGTTCGCTGCTTAGGGGTTTTATTGTTGCTTTTTAAATATAAAAAAGGCTAGATCATGCGTTCAAGAGCTGCTCGCTGTAAAAGACTTTTCTTTTTAACTAAGAATCAAATACTAAAAAAGGCTAAAAACAGTGTATTCCAGTTAGGTGGAACTAGTTTTTTTTTTCGCGGATTTTAAAGCCCTTGTCCTGACGAACGAAAAATGATACCATTGCAACATCAACTGTTTTAATGTTAACGAAAATAATTTGAGGCCCTGAAGACTAAATGAGAGCTGCAATCAGTATATTCATGGAACATCATTTACAGATTTAAACACGAGCGCAATCTCGAGCTGTACATGTCACCTGGTCTTATGAATTCAATGCAATTTATTTCGAAGTATTACACTTCTCAGTCATCTTACGTATGCTCCAACGTGTGCTCCATAAAATGTGTTTTTTTTTAAATCGGGAATTTTCCCTTTTAGCCTTCTGTCCTCTCACATCCCTCTCTCCACTACCTTCCGTCTATCCTCTTACCTGGGGATCTAACTCTATTCAATCGTGCCAGCAAGGCGAGGGTTTACAAACGGTTACAATCCATGAGGTAGCGATGGCACTTCAAGCAATGCAGAAAGGCAAACCTGCAGGAGATGATGGCATCACATTTGATATATTGTGCCTCAGCGGAAGTGTTGTCCTAACGGAGCTTGCAGCCCTATTCTCGCGTGCTTGAGCTCCCTAATGGTTCCAAAGTAGTGGAAATATGTACATTTAGTTCGCCTACTTAAGAAAGGTGATGCCAAAGAGCCTAAAAATTACAGGCCCATCAGCCTCCGCTCTGTTACCTACAAAGTGTTTAGTAACGTAATATTTAACCCATCAGTGCCACTTTAGACTCGCAAAAGCCACGAGAACAGGCAATTTTCAGGAACGGTTTCTCAACTTTAGATTATATTCACGCTATCAATCAGGTAATCGAAAAGTACTCAGAGTAACATACACCGCTGTATATGTCATTCATATATCATGAAAAGGCATTTCACTCAGTGCCCACTTCAGCAGTAACAGACGCGTTACGTGATCACGGCGTCGACGAGGCATACACTGTGGTATTCAATGATATATACGACGGATGTACGGGAGCGCTGCGGCTGCATCACAGAACATGCAAATTTCCTCTACAAAAGGAGGTCCGGCAAGGGGATACAATATCACCACAGTTATTTACAGCCTGTCTGGAGGGTTCGCTCAGAAATATTATGTGGAGGAAAACAGGGGTGAGAATTATAGGGAAATATCTCAACCAAATACGGTTTGCAGACGAAATGTTCCTGTGAAGTCAGAGCAGCACGGATTTGCACGCAATAATTTGCCAATTCTGCTCAGCAAATATGATTTCAGGCTTACAAATAAACACGGCAAAGTCCAAGGTAATGTCGAATCAGCATGCAAAGTACATCACTTCCAAGGTAGGCAATGAGGTCATGGAAACAGGCACCGAATAGGTATATCTTGGGCAAGGCATAGCTTCAGATCCAAACCATGAACGGGAAATTACCGGCAAAATAAGCATGGGGTAGCCGCGTTTAGTAAGAACTTCGACATTCTCACTGGAAAGCTTCCCCTATAACTCAGAAAGCTCGTATTTAATCAATCCGTTCTTCCAATTATGACTTATGGTACAGATTCAAGGGGTCTCACCAAACGACTTCAAACCAAACTTCGATCGGCACAGCGGGCCACGGAACGGCGAAAGCTTGGGGTCGTGTTGAGGGACATGAATACACACGCATTGATTAGTGATTAGGGAACCGACCAAGGTGGAGGGCTTTCTAGTTGAAATTATGCCAACAAAATGGGGCTGGGCTGCTGAAGCAATGGTAATGAGGGTCAACAGGGGGATCATCCGTTTGACAGTGTGGCTGCCAATACACCGGAAAGGCACTAGGGGTCCGCCGAGAACTCGTTGGCAAGATAAGCTCCAAAAATTTGGGCGAAAACATGGACTCAGCTGGCACTCGATAGGCGTGGCTGGAAATCTTTAAGAGATGCTTCTTTCCTGCAGTGGACAAAAATTAGGTGATGAAAAAAAAAATATATATATATATATATATATATATGCAGAAA
Organism: Haemaphysalis longicornis; assembly: GCA_013339765.2. Classification (NCBI taxonomy): domain Eukaryota; kingdom Metazoa; phylum Arthropoda; class Arachnida; order Ixodida; family Ixodidae; genus Haemaphysalis; species Haemaphysalis longicornis. The sequence continues at coordinate 35,866 of JABSTR010002216.1, forward strand.
GATAGGTCAGCAGTCTACAACACCAAAGGAGGCATAGGGGTGTGGTTAGGCTCTTTTCTTTTTCACTACGGTTAATTAAGTAAACATTTTTTTTAAATATACAGAAGAAAGAAAGAAAAACGCGCCCAGAGTGGGGACCGAACCCACGCCTTTCGATTACATGTCGAATGCCTTACCAATTCGGCTATCTGGGCGACTGTGTTCTCCTTCACTTTCTGAGCTATTTATATTTACAAGAAATGTATCTGACGCTTGAGGGTGGTAGCCAGCGCCACTCTGACTACACGGGGAGAAGGGGACCTTCTTTTCAACCCCCGGGGCGTGACTCGAGCGTCTACAGCCTGTCATGAGCGGGTTACTGGCGGGAAGCCCTCTTATGCTACCTAGGCATCAAGGCTGCCAGAGCCGAGACCCTCGCTAGGCTTTCGCAGAATAAATAGTAAGGAAATGAGGGGCTCGTTGAGGAAATGCAGAAAGATAGGTCAGCAGTCTACAACGCCAAAGGAGGCATATGGGTGTGGTTAGGCTCTTTTCTTTTTCACTACGGTTAATTAAGTAAACATGTTTTTTTAAATATACAGAAGAAAGAAAGAAAAACACGCGCCCAGAGTTGGGACCGAACCCACGCCTTTCGATTACATGTCGAATGCCTTACCAATTCGGCTATCTGGGCGACTGTGTTCTGCTTCACTTTCTGAGCTATTTATATTTACAAGAAGTGTATGTGACGCTTGAGGGTGGAAGCCAGCGCCACTCTGACTACACGGGGAGAAGGGGACCTTCTTTTCAACCCCCGGGGCGTGACTCGAGCGTCTACAGCCTGTCATGAGCGGGTTACTGGCGGGAAGATCTCTTATGATACCTAGGCATCAAGGCTGCCAGAGCCGAGACCCTCGCTAGGCTTTCGCAGAATAATATAGTAAGGAAATGAGGGGCTTGTTGAGGAAATGCAGAAAGATAGGTCAGCAGTCTACAACGCCAAAGGAGGCATAGGGGTGTGGTTAGGCTCTTTTCTTTTTCACTTCGGGTAATTAAGTAAACATTTTTTTTAAATATACAGAAGAAAGAAAGAAAAACACGCGCCCAGAGTGGGGACTGAACCCACGCCTTTCGATTACATGTCGAATGCCTTACCAATTCGGCTATCTGGGCGACTGTGTTCTTCTTCACTTTCTGAGCTATTTATATTTACAAGAAGTGTATCTGACGCTTGAGGGTGGTAGCCAGCGCCACTCTGACTACACGGGGAGAAGGGGACCTTCTTTTCAACCCCCGGGGCGTGACTCGAGCGTCTACAGCCTGTCATGAGCGGGTTACTGGCGGGAAGCCCTCTTATGCTACCTAGGCATCAAGGCTGCCAGAGCCGAGACCCTCGCTAGGCTTTCGCAGAATAATATAGTGAGGAAATGAGGGGCTCGTTGAGGAAATGCAGAAAGATAGGTCAGCAGTCTAGAACGCCAAAGGAGGCATACGGGTGTGGTTAGGCTCTTTTCTTTTTCACTACGGTTAATTAAGTAAACATTTTTTTTAAATATACAGAAGAAAGAAAGAAAAACACGCGCCCAGAGTGGGGACCGAACCCACTTCGCCCATACCTGTACGGACGTCATTTTACGGTGGTCACTGACCACCATGCTTTATTTTGGCTCTCGTCACTCAAGTACCTGAACGGACGGCTTGGCTGCTGGGTCTTTCGGCTGCAAGAGTATGATTTCACTGTGACCTACAAATCTGGCAAAAAGCACATGGATACGGACGCCCTTTCGCGTTGCCCTTTCTCTCCACAAAGTGATTGCTCATCTCCTGCGGCTCAAGTCCCCGTGCCAATGGCGCCTTTGGGCGTCGTGAAGCTGAACTGTCCCAAAGACTTGGTTGAACTTCATCGGGCAGGCCATTACTGTCGGAAACTCATGGATCAACTGAACGGTTTGGCAGAGCCGTCGAACAGCCGCCTACGTCGTCAGCTTCAGAAGTTTTGTTACTTTAATGCTATCCTGCGTCGTAATAATTACGACCCTACCGGTGACAAGTGGGTTCCCGTCGTCCCGCGTGCTCTTCAATAGAAGATACTGAGCGTATTTCACGACGACGCTACGGCCGGACATTTAGGCTTTTACAAGACCTATCACCTGATCAAAAGTCGTTTCTTCTGGCCTGGGCTTTCTACTAGTGTTTCCAAATATGTCGCTACCTGCGCGCCCTGCCAGCACCGTAAACGGCCAACCACAGCACCTGCCGGACTGCTACAACCACTACCTTGTCCGTCAGCACCATTCGATGTCGTGGGCATCGACTTGTACGGCCCGTTGCCCGTTACCACAGCTGGTCATCGGTGTGTAGTAACTGCGGTTGACCACCTTACCCGCTATGCTGAAACCGTCCTTTTCCGAACCGGTTGCGCTGTAGAGGTCGCCGAGTTTTTCTTACACCCCCTATTTTTTGCGCCACGGTTGACCACGCGCTCTTCTAAGCGACCGTGGGAAGACGTTTCTGTCAGCAGTCCTTGCGGAAGTTCTTCGTGCCGCCAAAACCGTCCATGGAACGACCTCGACTTATCCCCCTCAAACAAACGGGTTGACTGAGCGCTTTAATCGGTTAGAAAAAACAGCGCAAGGACGCGGACGACAGAACTAAAAAAGACAGTACAGCGCTTTCACTGTCATTTTGTTCTTTTTTCGTTCTGTCGTCCGTGTCCTTGCGCTGTTTTTTCTAACGATGTATAGCCAACTAGCCCAAACCCAAGCCTTACTTAGCTTTCATCGGACACTTTCTGATATGCTTTATGCCTACATCCGACCGGATCACAGCAATTGGGACACTATTCTACCTTTTGTGACGTACGCGCATAATTCTGCAGTTCAACGCAACACCGGTTTATCGCCGTATTATCTTGTCTGTGGGCGCCAACCACCTTTTGTTCTCAATTCAACTTCTGTTTTGCACCTGTTGACTGCACGGGTTATCGTCCCGTACAATTTGTTGCCCACGTTGCTGACTGCCGCCAATTGGACCGGGCGAATACTGAAGCCAGTCAGCATCTCCGCAAGTCTCAGTACGATGCGACTCACCGCAGTGTCTCTTTTCAGCCAGATGACCAAGTTTTGCTGTGGACACCCGTACACCAACCTGGTGTGTCAGAAAAGCTGTTTTCGCGATTAGTCGGTCCTTATACTGTGCTTCAGCAAACGTCCCCGGTAAATTATTGCGTGGCTCCGAACAACGCCGTCACCGATCGTCACTGCGGCGGCACTGAAATTGTTCGCCTTTCTCGGCTGAAGCCATACGTTCATCGTTCTGAGACGCCCTAGGCAGCGGCCAGGTGACCGCTTATTCCGAAGGGGGAGGATAAGTCTGAGAAGCGGTACAGGCTATGTGTTAGCATGTGGACAATCGCCCTCTTCTAGGTGTGCACCCTATCATCATTGCATCATCTACATTTGGGCGGTGACAGTGTCATCGACATCGCCTTTCTTGCGGGGTCTTCCTAGCGCTGTGACCGCAGGGATAAAGTCTCCTGTCTGGTGACTCCCAGAGCCTCTCTGTTTCTCTCTCTCTCTCTCTCTCTCTCTGTCTATATATATATATATATATATATATATATATATATATATATATATATGTATATCGTGCACATCAGGTATTCTGGAGGTCGTGGGTTCATATACCACCTGGCGGGCATTTTTTCTTCACTTTCGTTCTTGCTTTCCCACTTCTTTTTCTCTTTCAATGATCTACCACATCCTCCCCTTTGCTTTCCGAGGTTTTCTTCACTGCCAACTCTTATTTCTGTCTTATATATATATATATATATATATATATATATATATATATATATATATATATATATATATACATATATATTTATTATATACATAATATATATATATAAAATTTATATATTTCATTCGCTACATGCTTGCGAGGGCGTCAGTTCTGGCAGGCTTGGTGCCAAGGTAGCTTAAGAGGGTTCAACGTTTGTCGACCCCTCTCGACTGGTCGTAGACACTCGAGGCATGGCCGGGGGTTAAAAAGAAGGATGTCCTCTTCACCCCGAGCAGTCGAAAAGTGGTGCTGGCTACCACCCCCAAGTGCAGAAAACAAAAAAATACCTTATCAATATAACCCCAGAAAGTGGTGGGGAAACAGCCCCGCCGGGTAACGTAGTGGTTATCGCACCAGGCGGGTATTCTGGAGGTCGTGGGTTCGGATCCCACCCGACGGGCATTTTTTCACCACTTTCTTTCTTACTCAAAAAATTTTTCATCTGTTTTTATGACCCACCACAACATCCCCTTTGCTTTCTGAGGTTTTCTTGACTGCCATCCCTTATTATATCAAGGTTGCAGTCGCCATTGCCAGTGCTATTCGGCTGTTTCCGAAATATTTACTAGTGCCGAATGACGTGTGTTTGTCATGTTTCTTTGATACAGTGATAAATAAGCGAAAATATAGGTCGACAAAAAAATCCGCATTTTTTCCGGGAGCGGGAGTCGAACTCCGCTCCCGGAATCTCCGCATAACTAGTGCGGTGCACTGACCAATTATGCTATCCCGCAGAGGCTCCTCTCTCGACTTTAACGCGGGGGCTTATATTTACAAGTGCGCTGGGTATGGTCAACTAGCGCCGCCCCTCGACAACCGCGGGAGACGTACAACGTCTCTTTTTCTCAGCGGCCGCCACGTAAGACGTGGTCAGAGTACGGGGTATATATATATGTATATATATATATATTTATATATATATATTCATATATATTTATATATTTATTGTTATGCGGCGGCAGGACATAGATGAGACGAACGATGTACTGGGGTGGAACGATCTATTTACGGTATTTACAAGCGGCCATGGCCGAGTCCGCTGAGTCTGCAAGCGCGCCCTATTCCATGTCGTCTTCGATGCCGAGCTAGGCCGCCATGGGGCATTATCCACTGGTCCCGTGACACTACCCCCCCCCCCCCCCCCCCCCGGGAAAGACGACCATCCCGGTCGAGGCCATAGGCATACGACTCGAAGGCGGTGCCGTTGATTCCTATCGCCTGCGAGGGTCCGAGTCGGCAGCTCGACCTTGTCTTAGCAGTCCTCGAGTGCCAGCCACAGTAGCGCACGCGCTTGCTGATAGGTTGAACGCAATTGCAGAAGACGGGGGCTGTGTGGTTGGATGTGCCTGTACGACGCTCAGCTTGGTTATTGGGGCCTCTCAACCAGGTAGCTCCAGGCAGCTCTTGGTCTACAAGCTGTTGCACCAGTATCTCAATTTTTCTTCGGGGCAAGGCTTTTCCCGTCGCGGAGAATCCCTCGGTAGCAACCAGTGCGAATTCGATGATGTCGACGCACAGCCGGAAAGGTTTGACGTCAATAGCTGCGGTGAGGACGAGATGGGATGAGTATATACAGTGAAGTCCTGGCCGCCGCATCTGAATCTTACTGTCGTTATAAGCACTGGCCCCGGAACAGCTGTGAGCACCGCCGACCCCACGAGGCAGCATCCAAAGCCCTCGGAGAAGCGCCGGAGATCTGGGCAGGGGAACGTCGTCAGCTCTGCGTCTGGTAGTGGCTGGTCAGTCCGTCTGATCTCGGCGGGGCATGGGCAGGGGACACAGGGCTGGGGAATGGTCGCTTTCATGGCTTACCGGGGCTGGGGCGGGCCGACGCTTTCTAAGAGCCAGGGTGAGACCGCTTCATCAGTCGAGGGGAGGTCAAGCTCGAGGCCGGGATGGGACTGTACCCCGCACGCTCAACCAAAATGTTACGCGGCGGCAGGACATAGATGAGGCGAACAATGTAATGGGGTGGAACCATCTATTTACAGTATTTACAAGCGGTCATGGCCGTGTCCGCTGAGTCTGCACGCGCGCCCTCTTCCACATCGTCTTCGATGCCGAGCTATGCCGCCATGGGGCATTGTCCACTGGTCCCGTCGAAATAAACCCTCCGCTGTTGCTGTTACCGAGGTTTCTTACTTTATATATATATATATATATATATATATATATATATATATATATATATATATATATACATGTATATATATATGTATATATATAGCTAATAAATGCTGGGGAAACTTTTATCTTAGCCCAGGTGCGCCAGCAAGAGTACAGAGTAGAATTCTGACTTCAAGCGGAAGTTAATAGACCTGTGTGAGGGACTAAAATGGTGCTTGCGGTCCTAACATTGTACAGGTAGAAAAGAGGAAGCATTGCTTAAAAAGACAAGGGATGACAATTAAATTGAAGATGGAATTAAGTGAAGTATGGTTACACCAGCGATTGCAGTACCCGCAAAATTGCCCCTTCGGGGAAGGCGGACGACTAGGTGCTCTTAATTACGAAACACGAAAGTCGGAGGCCCCTCTCTGTCTCTCTCTCTCTATATATATATATATATATTCACATGTCTTCGGGAGGAGACGGTGCTTTCTACTAAGAAACGAAAGTCGGAGGCCTCTAATCTGAAGGACGCGCGTCGACGCATTGCAATTGTTGCGACAGCGAAGAGACCGACACCCGCGTTACCAGTTCGAACACCTTCTCCTGGTTGTTCTCTTCTTTCTTTATTGCGTGCTCACGCGCATGCCCCCGCTGCCCACCCTCTTCGTCTTCTTCTGTGGTTGAGCCGCGAGGCGCATGGCGCTTCCCGCCACTGCTTCCCGCGGGAAACTCAACATCCTCCCGGGCCCGCGGAGTGGTCGCCCGCCTCCAAGGGGTATAACCGCTGAGCAGCCCGCCGTACTTGTTGGCCATTTGGGAAGGTGACTGTAAAGTATCTGTCGATGCCGTCCCTACCAGTAAACGCGTCAACCACTCTGCCGAGCTTCCATTGCAGCGCCGGCACGTTGTCGTCCTTGACAATCACCAAGTCGCCAACACGTAGTCGGGATGATGACGAAGGCGGGCAGTGATGAGCGGAGCGTAGAAGAAGCAAATATTCTTCCTTCCAACGCTTCCATAGTCGGCGCAGAAGCTCATCTCTGTACTTCACCCTTCGTCGCAAGTCATGCGCGGTGGAGCTAGGCAAACAGTCGGCAGTTCGTGGTGGTAGTCCCACAGTGCGCCTGCCGGTTAAAAAGTGCGATGGCGTCAGTGCAACTGCATCATCGCAATCCTCGCAGAGTTGTGTTAGAGGGCGGCAGTTGACAATCGCTTCTACCTCGGCCAGTACAGTGATCAGCTCTTCGTAACTCAGGCTGCTTCGTCCAAGGCAGCGCTTCAACGCATCCTTGACTGTCCGGATGATGCGCTCCCAGAAGCCACCCCACCACGGAGCTCGTTCAGCGATGAATTTCCAGTTGATGCGGTGAGCACTTGCATGGTCCTGGACGGTGTCCGAGAGCAGCGAGCGCAACTGTTTCGAACAGCTGCGGAATGCCTTGGCGTTATCAGAATATACTGTAGACGGGATGCCTCGTCTGGACGTAAAACGACGAAAGGCGAGGATGAATGCTTGTGCCGTCATGTCTGAAGTTATTTCTAAATGAACTGCTCGCGTCACTGCACAGGAGAAAACGGCAATATACAGCTTCACAGACTGTTGCGTAGAGCGGCAGTAAAGGGGTCCGCAGAAGTCTACTCCCACGACGTCGAACGGTGACGTCTCTGCTATGCGGTCTTTCGGTAATGGTGCCACCGGGACAGACGCGGGAAGTAAACGTCGACGGCGACACGGTAAGCACGACAGGAGCACCTTCCTGACGGTTCGCCTTCCTTTTAAGATCCAAAACCTTGATCGAAGGTCCAGAAGCGTAACTTGAACTCCGGCGTGCAGAAGACGGACATGTGTCGCGGCTACCAAGAGTCGCGTAAACACGTGGTCACTTGGCAAAAGGATTGGATGCTTAACTTCCTCTGACCCATCAAGTTCCTGTAAGCGGCCTCCAACTCTAAGCAAGCCATCCAGGCCAACATCTGGCCGTAGGGTCAGAACGCTGGAGCATGATGGCAACGGCTGGCCAGCTTTACGTGCGGCGATCTCGGATGGGAAGGCGGTTTTCTGAACCAGCTGGAGCCAATACCGCTCCGCCTGATCTAGTTCAAGTGACGTCAGTGGCCCAGAAAAGGTTGGTTGCCTTCGGGTAGCATTGCAAACAAACCTCAAAATCCAGGCGGTTACTCTGAGGAGTCTGGAGAGTGAGCCGTAGTTCTTGATGTCCAGCAGTGGAGTGGGTGGACGTGCAGATTGCTGCGAGATTGCGGTTGGGCACACGGACGCAAGTTCGGTGGTCAGCTCACTCACTGCTATCGCAGCGCAAGAGGTCGAAGGCCAGTTGCGTTCTGGTTCCGCCAACCACAGAGGTCCAGTCCACCACGTCGGTTTTCGTGTTAGAACTACTGCTGGTACTCCGCGCGTCAAAAGGTCCGCCGGGTTGTCCGCACTCGAACAGTGCCGCCAGGTGAAACCTTGGGTCAACTGCTGAATTTCACGAACACGGTTCCTCACAAAGGTCTCCCAGCGGTTTTCGTCGCCAGCAATCCAATGCAATGCTACGGTTGAGTCAGTCCAAAAATAGGCGACACAGGATGAGAACTCTGGCATTTTACGAATGTAGTGCCATAACCTCGCCGCTAGAAGGCATGCCAGAAGTTCTAAACGCGGTAGAAGTTCGGTGGTCAGCTCACGCACTGCTATCGCAGCGCAAGAGGTCGGCCAGTTGCGTTCTGGTTCCGCCAACCACAGAGGTCCAGTCCACCACGTCGGTTTTCGTGTTAGAACTACTGCTGGTACTCCGCGCGTCAAAAGGTCCGCCGGGTTGTCCGCACTCGAACAGTGCCGTGAAACCTTGGGTCAACTGTGAATTTCACGAACACGGTTCCTCACAAAAGTCTCCCAGCGGTTTTCGTCGCCAGCAATCCAATGCAATGCTAGGTTGAGTCAGTCCAAAAATAGGCGACACAGGATGAGAACTCTGGCATTTTACGAATGTAGTGCCATAACCTCGCAGCTAGAAGGCATGCCAGAAGTTCTAAACGCGGTAGAGAAACCGTCTTCAGTGGTGCAATGCGAGTCTTGCTCATAAGTAGCCGAACGGTAAAGCTGCCATCGACGACTGGCTGACGTACGAACACTGCGACGCCGTATGCATGAGGGCTGGCATCAGCGAACAAATGTATCGTCGCACTATCATGACCTTGCGATGCCAGTAACAAACAACGTGGAATGCGCAGGGCGGATAGGACCGGGAGCTCTGATACCCATTCCGTCCACAAGTCCTCGATGTCTGGTGGGAGAGACTCGTCCCAAGCGATTCCCTGTCGCCAGAGCCGTTGGAACAGCAGTCTAGCTCTCACGTGAAACGGAGCGATGAAGCCCAACGGATCGAAGAGCCTGGCGAAGGCTTGCAAAACGGTTCGCTTCGTCGATGGTTGGGTGGAAAGGTACGACAGAACGCCTTGCGTGGTGATGACGATCTCATCTGATGAGCGGTCCCATAGCAAACCAAGTACCTTGGATTTGGAGCTCGGCTCAGTAACGTTCTCAAGTGAGAGCCCGTCGTTCAAGAATTGGGTGCAGAGCAAGGGTGAATTCGAGCACCATTTTCTAAGCTCCATTCCTGCATCGGTAATAATGGCATTTGCTTCCCGGTAAATCTCCAATGCCTCCTCTTCGGAAGACGCGCCTATGACTAAGTCGTCCACGTAGAATGACCGTTGTAGGCGAGCTGCAATGTCCGGGTGTGTTGTCTTCCACGTTTCCAGGTGGTGCTGCAGAGTGGCTGACAGCAAGAACGGGCTAGACGACGCTCCGAAAGGAACCCTGGTCATACGCCATTCGACGATTGTCGGGACGGTATGGTCACAGGTCGGTAATCGGTCAATCCACAGGAAACGGAGAGCGTCTCTGTCTTCCGGTTGAATGCTTATCTGGAGGAAGGCCTTCCGGATATCCGCGGTAAGAACGATGGGGCTGCACCTAAACTGCAGGAGAAGCTGTAGGAGATCAGGACCAAGCTTGATGCCCTTATCAAGCATTTCGTTTAAAGACGGTTTCCCGTACTCATGCGATGAGGCATCAAACACGACGCGGACCTTGGTAGTCACGGCTTCGCGTCGGACTACCGCATGATGAGGTAGGTAGTAGACAGTCTGTCCGGTGGTTTCAGACGGTACTACTCTCTCAGCATGGCCTTCCTTGAAGTACTCGCTGATGGCGGCGTCGTACTCCTTGCAGCAGTTTCTGGCTGATGTTCAAACCGCTGAAGCTGCCTTTTCAGCCTGCATTCGGCTACAGTTCGGTTCGTGGATGACGTAAGCCCAGGTGTCTTAATCATGAGCGGTACTACGTAGCGACCTTCGCTCTTGTGTACTGCGCTACTAAACTGTAGGAGCGCCGGTGTTTGTTGACGTCGTGCTCCCTCAACCTGCATCGCTTATACCGATTGGCGTCCAACCGCCACATCTCCGACGGGTCTCCCGGTCGGAACTCCATGCGCCAATCGTCAGTACAAGCCAGGAATAATGCAGTTGCACTGGTGGTACGTGGTGTCAGACGATGGCAGACGTCAGTGTAGGTTCCTTGAACGACCCAACCGAATATTGTTTCCACAGCGCACAGGGTGTCGGTGAAGCGCTCGACACGGTCCGGTTACAACCCTCCAGTAATTGTCAGAGCCGATCAACACGCTTATCACGGAAGTCCTGAGGTTCATCGTCTTGGGGGATCGTCGGCTAAGGGTAAATTCCGGTCACGCAGCATTGCCAATAACGGTGCTCTGTATGGCCGGGCCCCTCACTGTACAGACCTCTGGCACTTCCAGAGCTTCGGAGGTCAGCTCATTTGATTTTCAAAGCGGCCACAGAGAGTTATGTTCACCCCTTCGGCATTTGTACTGGCGTGGGCGGTTGCACTTGCCGAATGTGAACACTGCCAGATCCTCAGTTCCAGTGCTGGGTAGTTAGAGACAGTGGTGCGACACGTCTTGACGGACGAATGGACCGTTGGCTTCCCGGTATCAAGAAGTATCCGTACCGGCACGCGGTCGCGGCTTCTCCGGGACGCCCACACCGTGGCGGTTTGGAGCAATACGGGTGACGAGGACGTTGCTGCTTGCAGGAGCTGTTGTCACACTGCCTTCCTCGTTGTGTTTTCCACATCTCGGTTTTCAGCTCCGATAGGAGTAGGTGGTCGTGGAGTGTCCGTTTGCTGCTCTTCCCAAATGCCGCACAGTGTAGAAATATGGCGCCCTGAGCAGTGGTCGCACCTGAGCCCTGCTGCGCTCGCAATTACGGGCAGTGTGACCCCTTTTTCCCACACCTGAAACAGCAATGCTTCCTGGACAGCCCGTCGGCGCTTTTCTCCGCTGACAGTGTGGCCTGGCACCTATGTGTCGCGTGTCCTGGAACGTCGCAGAGGAGCACTTAGTCTGCGAAGCCATGGACGGATCAGCACCTGGCGATGGGGACCGTGCTGCCAGTGCTAGGGCGGATGGTATTCGAGCGGTGCCTCACGTTGCGGTTTAGCTGGCAACTCCTTGAAGTGGGTTTTTCGCGTGACACTCGACTCTCCTCTCTTCTTCAACCTCCACTTGCAGGAACTTCGGATGGCCTTGACTTGCTGTTCTCGTGATTCCGCTGCAGCGTCCGCTCCGGCCATGTCGGTCTTCGTGCGCTTGCGGTACAGGATTGCCAGATCCTCTGGCAATGAGCGCATCAGCACCCGGTGTAGAACAACCGCGTACTCTGCAGACGGCATGCCAAGGCTATCCAAACAGCCGGTCCGGAATTGATCTGCTCATAGAGGTTCTCGCAGACGTGAAACTTGAGACGATGACTCGATTGGCTCGATGGAAAGCAGGCTGTCTATGTGGTTATCGAATGAGGACATCCTTTCGGCCATAGCGTTCAGTGAGCACCTTGACGGCAATCTTATAATTTGCATCAGTCAGGCGTATACCTTCGATTGCCCGCCTTGCAGCGCCGGCCAGGTAAGACTTCAAATACTGGAACTTTTCAATGTCGGCGAGATCGGGGTGAGCGTGTATGGTGGCCTCATAGTGTTCCCAAAAGCCCTGCCATTCACGGGTCTCACCGGCAAAGACGGGTATTTGAAGCTTTGGCCAAATTAACGCGCAGGACTCTGTGCTCGTGGTCTACCGTGAGCGGCGGTATTTTCGGCTGATGAGCTCGGGTGTGAGCAGCTCCGATGGCGTTGCTGGACTCGTTGCTATGTCCCGCAAGCCTCTGTAGCTGGCCTTCACTGACCACGAGCCCCAGCCGTAGCCGCGCGCGTTCATGGCGAAACGAAGCCTGCTCATCGCGTTGACGATCTTTCACGGTAATCTATAGCACACCCGCGACTTCTTCATCAAACGCCTCACCGTCAAGGGAGTCGGCGATCTGGCTGTCCATCTCAGCGAGCGCGACTCTTTTAGAGCGAAAGCCCGTCGATAATTTCCTGGAGGTCGCCCAATGACGGTTGAGTGTCCTCCCGCAGGATACGCGGACCACGGTCAGAAGTCGGGTGGTAGAACCACGAAGGATGCCTCGCTGCCTGCGCAGCTTCTCCATGCTCGGTAACGTATCGGTGCCGATGGATGCCGGCCGTCTCCCGGGTTTTACGGCACCAGAATGTTGCGACAGCGAAGAGACCGACACCCCGCGTTACCAGATCGAACACACTCCTCCTGGTTCTCTTCTTTCTTTATTGCGTGCTCACGCGCATGCCCCCGCTGCCCACCCTCTTCGTCTTCTTCTGTGGTTGAGCCGCGAGGCGCATGGCGCTTCCCGCCACTGCTTCCCGCGGGAAACTCAACAGCTATAATGATGGTAACATTGTACAGGTGGAAAAAGGAAGCATTGCTTAAAAAGACAAGGGTTGACAATTAAATTGAAGATGGAAATAAGTGAAGTATGGTTACGCCAGCGATTGCAGTACCCACAAAATTGTCCCCTTCGGGGAAGGCGGACGACTAGGTGCGTGAAAGTGGAGAACTTCGGTTCCAAGACAGGAACAGTTCATTCTGAGAGACGCAAGTGTGACGCGATATTTGACTGGCGACGTGTTCGAGAATTGAATAAAGCTAATAATTGCTGGGGAAACTTTTATCTTCGCCCAGGTGCGCCAGCGAGAGTACAGAGTAGAATTCTGACTTCAGGCGGAAGTTAATTGACCAGTGTGAGGCACTAAACTGGTGCTTGCGGTCCTGCTCGCAGAATTCTGTTTGTTCACCGGCAAGCCGACGGCACTGCTGAAGGCGAGAGATGAACCGCTCAGACCCTGGGCTTGTGTTGACACACGTGCCAGGAAGAGGCAAGTGTCTATAACAAACGCGAATTTACTGCCATATCCAAGAACAATGAAGCGCTGTCAGTGGTCCATTGGTTCGTGGTATTATACGGAAACTTTAATAATGAAGAGTGTACCACACAATTAGTATGACCCTGACTGATATTTATGGAAAACATATCCGAATGTGTGCGATGGAATCGTTCCATTGAACGATTTGTCTGGGGCCAGTTTGAGGACTTCATTTTGTGGATAGTGTTGCAAGCACGAATAAATTCTCAATCAAGTTCAAAGGAAATGATTTTCCACGCTTTCGACGCTCATCTAGTCGAGCCCAGGGTCCTCGTGGCACAAGATCATATAATGCAACAACAATTCATCGAAGCCTTTGTAACATCCAGAGCAAACAAATGCCGTCTCTGCGTGTTATGTGGTATGTGCTACCGGGGTCACAATATAGTGGCAGTCGGAGGAGATTGACGATAAAGGGTCACATAGTTCAATACGCACCACGTCAAAAGGATCCGCCAGACGAGGTATGACTTGAAAAAATCAAGGAGGCGCAGTTGTCGGGAGTTTCCATTGGTGACGCGAGGCGGATAAGGCGAAACACTTCGCAACGCAGTTATACAGACCACACGACAAGAAGCGGGTTCTAATCAAATGAAACGTTTTTTGACAGACGGTGGGGCCAGCATCAAGGCTATTGTGAAAAGCCTCCAATAGCTTTGGCGCAAACTCGCGAGCAGGAACGGGTACCCTTTTTTCGCTAAGAGGGTGTTGATTGACCTGACCGAGCACGTAATTCGTAAATGGCTCTCCGGAGGCTGCGCTGCCACAGACAACCGGTCACTCATGGACAGGAATTTACGCTCCATCTGTTGAAGAGGCATCGGTTGGGAGAATTCAGCGGATTGCGTAGGGTCAATGAGAGCCAAGGATACAGCTCTTGTTGCGTACGAAACGTCGCCAGTGTTGCCGGACCGAGTGGACAAGGCGAAAAGAAATTCACAACGAAATGCTTTTTGCCGGGTACCGCACAGTATAGTAGTATTTCCTGTAATCTTAAAATCCGGCGTCAAAGGCGTCCAGTCAGGTTTTCAGCGCTGATAACCAGCACAGGGCGTGAGGATAAGTTACTACGTTGGAGTGGCAGACAGAAGGGACAGAATTTTTGCACCGACTAAACTGATACCAAAACGCTACCTCAAACTAGGCACCCCCTTATCCGATGCAGAGAAAGCCTGGATACCCTAATAAAACTACCCACGCCTCATCCTAGAGACGAGCTGGTTAACTTTGAGTCTTGAAATTTCGGGACATTTTCTAGCCGTGGAGACTCATTTAAGGCTGAGTTTTCAGATAATAAACCCTAAAAGAGCCAAAAAAGCAAGTTTGGTTTTCCCAACTCTCATGTCATCTCATTGGCTGCTTTAAAAATTTCTCGACGATGTTTTACAAGGCTTCCACTAACGATCACCTAAGCGAACAAATCCATATTTTGAGTAAACTGCGAACTTTCGTAAACATCTCTATTTTCCTCCAGCCTTTACTTGATTGACTATATTTCAACATAGCGAAACAAGTTCGCTCCCAAATTTTGGAATTTTGTCCAAACAAACTTGTGCAAGAGGGAGGGGAATACCCAAAAAATGACATTTTGGAAGCGCCGCTTGTTCTGCGCACTTTATTTTATGGCCACCGTGTAGTATTGGCTCCTTGAACGGGTGACGGCCAGAAGCTTTATCGGTGTACGGTGTTGCTATAAAAGCGAAAACGTTTCATTAAGATATTGTTCGTTATGTCGCGAGCCGCCTAATTTATCAAACTTGTTTCTATTCTTGTGTTCAACGCTTATCGATGTCTGAATAAGATTGCACGAGTTTTTTACAACCTAACAAATCTTCATTTTGAGCCATGTGACACGTTTTATGATTTATTATCATCATCATCATCACCAGCCTACCTACGCCCACTGCAGGGCAAAGGCCTCTCCCAGTCTTCTCCAATTACCTCGGTCCTGTGCCAACCGTGACCAATTTATCCCCGCAAACTTCTTGATCTCATCTGCCCATCTAATTTTCTGCCGCCCCCTGCAGCGCTTGCCCTTCTCTAGGGATCCACTCTGTTACCCTTAACGACCAGCGGTTATTTCTCCTTCGCATTACAAGCCCTGCCCACGTCCATTTCTTCTTCTTAATTTCTACCAATATGCCTTTAACACCAGTTTGCTCCCTGACCCACTTCGCTCTCTTCTTGTCCCTTAATGTTCCACCTATCATTTTCCGCTCCATTGCCCGCTGAGTCGTTCTCAATTTAAGTTGAACCCTCTTAGTCAGCCTCCAAGTTTCTGCCCCGTAGGTGAGTACCGGTAATATGCAGCTATCATGCACTTTCTTCTTCAGCGACAATGATAGGCTGCTATACATTATCTGGGAATGTCTGCCGTATGCACCCCACCCCATTCTGATTCTTCTAATTATCTCTGCCTCATGGTTGGGATCGGGGTCACAACTTGGCCTAAGTAGATATATTCGCTTACCACTTCCACTGCCTCACCACCTATCTCAAACTGCTGTGCTGTCCCGAGGTTATTGATCATTACTTTAGTTTTCTGCATATTAATTTTCAGGCCCAGGGTTCTACTCTGTTCGCCCAGTGAGAAAGCATGCTTTGCAATTCGTCCCCGAGTTACTTAGCACGCAACGTCGTCAGCAAATTGAGGTTACTGAGGTATTCTCCATTAACTCTTACTCCCACCTGTTCCCAATCCATCGTTCTGAATACTTCTTGCAAGCATGCTGTGAATAACATTGGAGAGATTGCGTCTCCTTGTCTGACACACCTTCCTTATAGGTATTTTACTGCTCTCCCTATGGAGGATGATGGTAGCTGTAGACCCATTGTAGATATCCTCTAGTATTCTTACGTATTGCTCATCTACCCCCTGGTTCCGTAATGCCTGAATGACTGCTAGGGTTTCGACCGAGTCAAATGCTTTCTCATAATCTACGAAGGCTAATATAGGGGTTGATTATACTCAGCGCACTACTCTATCACCTGATTGATCGTTTAATATGGTCCATTGTTGAGTAACCTTTACCGAACCCTGCTTGTTCTTTAGGTTGACTGAAATCTAAGGTTGCAGAGATTCAGTTAGCGATTACCTTGGTAAATACCTTGTAGACGACTGACAGTAAGCTGATCGGCCTGTAATTTTCAAGTCCATCATGTCGCCTTTCTTATGGATTAGGATGATGTTCGCGTTCTTCCCAAGATTCCGGGACCGTTGCGGTCCTTAGGCATTGCGTATACAGGTTTGCAGTTTTCAAGTACAATTTCTCATCTCCGCCATCCTTCAAGAGGCTCTGCTGTTTATCTGATCCTCACCAGTGCTTTGCCCGTTTCATTTCTTTCAAAGCCTCCTTACTTCTTCGGTTGTTACTGGTGGGATGTCTATCCCTCTGAACG